>JANSTT010023280.1:0-40201 GCA_026745375.1 Platyura marginata | reverse complement strand
TATGAATATACCTATGCATATAAATAAAAAACAAAAATTATGTTTTTTTTAAAATAATAATTTTGAAGAATTTTATAAATTTTTTGGCCATAAATCCCCTACGAAACACACACTAACTCGTGTTGTTGTTGCGTGGCCATCCCTACTATTATTATATTAGTATATTTTAAATACATTTGTTAAAAAAAAAAGCCCTTTTAAGATCCAAAACTTATTCCTTATGCAAGTGAAATTCAGAAGAAAAAAAAATTCCGTTTCAGTTTTGTTCAATCGCTCATCAAACTTAATATTTGTTAAGATGTCAAATACAACTGATTGGAAAAATATAATATATGACCTACATACATTTTGTCTTCTAGAATTGAACGGCGATGACTTAAAAAACAAATACAAAAATGGCCGATTTTAAAGTAACCTAGCTAATAAATTTTTCAAAATGAATTCCTGAATCATTAAATCCGTTTTTCAGTAAAATCTAGTGTTCTCATTTATTTTTCGAGAATATTAATTATTTGAATATGAATTTCAAGTTAAACTCATGATTTAAAATAAAAATTGCTATTCTAATAGATATTTTTATTGCTAAGTTAGTAAAAATGTGTATGTACTTACTTACAACAACAAAAATAAATGCCTTCAAACGTATTCGGTTAGTGGCACAAAACACGATTTTATTGTTAGTAACGCTTCTTTTCGATCATACTTAAGAGCATCTTTTGCCATATGGTTCAGTTTAACGGTGGCTGCCAAAAGGGGCGCTGCTTTTTCTGGCAACATTCGATTAATGACGCGCGTCCAATTCTGTTTGACACCATCGAAACGCAATAAAATATTTTGTATCATAATTAAGTCGTCATAATTAATAAAATTTATGTAATGGGAAATGGTGATGCACAACTGAAAATAAATTTCGAATTATTTTTTGTCGATTCTATTTAAGATATATTGAAGAATCGATAAGTACTTGTTCAACTAAATTATTTCTATGCTGATACTCATTAAAATCATTCATATGATCTGATTGTTCCAATGCTTCGAGTAGTGATGTCCAAATTTGATAATAAAATCGTTCAATATATTGTCGTTCGTTCGGAATGGCTAGAGCAGCGGCTGCATTGATTCTTACTTTGAAATTTGGGCAATCTGTTATGATTTTACACAATGATGGGAAAATCAAGTCCTACTCAAAAAATTATAACATAAAATTTCTAGCAATCTAAAAACAAAAACAAAAACGATCCACATACCTGCCAATTGAATGTCTTCGCATCGTAGAACATAACTGAATTTTTCATAAAATTTCCAATTGCGTAACAAGCATTCCATTTTACTTTCATATTACCGCCAACGGTACTGTTATGATTTAAATCTTTAACAGATCTTAAGCATATATTTTGCCATATAGGATTTTGTATGTGTTCGATTGTAATTAGTCGTAGTAAATTGCCGAGCGTACGTACAGCATTACTTCTAACCTGTTTGAAATTATACTCATTAAATTTTGGATAAATATTCGGTTTATTGATTTCCGCAAAAAGAGATGGGCTGTGTAAAAATAAGTAAAAATACTCAAAAATATAAAACAAGTTCTAAAACACTGGCATATCATTTAAACTTAAGATATTTAGACAAATTTGTTGTACTACTATTTTAAATAGATAGTCTTAAATAAAACAAACTCACTTTATCATTGGTCTTACAAGACAATGTTGTCTCAAAAATCCTTTCCAATAAATCATCTGAAATCGTATCAATTCTTGAATCCAAACTGAAAAAAATTCATGATTATTGATACCAAAAAATATCATAATCTTGTTACCTATTTGCTAACAGGGCATCGCTTATGTTCCCAAGAGCCCATGAACCTCTGATACGTATTTCCAAATATCCCTCTTCAAGTGCTCGAATAATAGCTTCAGATGTATTTTCAACATAACACAAATCTTCTTTAAGTGATGGAAACAATACGTAAACGGCTAACGCTCGAATCGCTGCAGCACGTACAGAATTATCTTCATCATAGCTGCTACCCGATAGGAGTGAAATCAATACGATTTGTTTGTCACGCTACAATGGAAATTAATTACATTTTTCATTTGGTCTATCAATTGAAATATTCGCGCTTACAGGTAATCGTTCAAATACATGAACACCGATATTTGATAAAGCATCACAAAAAATTGCTTTCAATGATGCATTTTGATTGAGATCTTGAATTTCTTCTACAATTATTGGAATTATTGATAGCCAAAACTCTTGACATACATTTAGTTCATTTTGATTGGTGGAACCTGAAATGATTTATTTAAAACCAATATGATTGAAAATAGTTGATGCAAACCTTCTGATAGCAAAAATGTGTTCATAGAATTTCCAAATACATCTAATAATTTGGCAGCATGTAGACGAATTTCATGCAGTGGATCTTTTAAAACAATTTTTAAAGTTTCGGCAATCAATTTCAAATAATTTTTCAGCCATACATAGTGAGCAGCTATTGTTGTCAAAACTAATAGGCTTGCAGCGCGAACATTTGTAACAACCGCTATTGTTGGTTGATTCTGGATCAATAGCAGAAACTAAAAAATCGATTACGAAAATTTAATTCATATTGTGGAATTACTTGAGCATCACAAAGTTGAATTCCAATATTCTCGAATGAAATTTGTAGTAACCATGGCATATTTGATGATGAACTAATTTCATATTCCTTTTCGCGTTCTGCATTTTTAACAGAATTTTTTTCATAGTCCGAGTCATACCCTTCCTCATCGAATTCAGTTTCAGCACTTAAATTAAAAACTAAATCAAATCCTAAATATAAAACCCAAAAAACCAAACAAAAAAAACCTATTCTTACAAATTTTTACTTCCCGAATTATTCAATTGATTGTGATTCGTTTGATGGTAAAGATTCAATTTGGGAAATCCAGCACATTCAAATATTTCTGGCGTTACATCATGGGTTGATATTAGAAATTCCATAACACGAAGACATGCAACTTGGATTGTTATGTCTAAAAAGAGGAAAACGGAAAATTAAACACTAAGTTGATTTGAAGCAGAGAACAACCAACTAGTCCTCCAGTTCCCCTTATTTAGTTGGTTGGTCGATTCTTGAATTTGGGGAAACAGTTAAAAACTATTTAACATCTTAAATACTGAGTTATTAACCCTACTTTACTTTACTGTTCTTCATTTTTGACTTTTAAATGTGAAATTGATAATTCTTACCTTTGTGATGAACGAGTCTTTTGATATAAATTACAAATTTAGTTACAAAGCCTTTGTGTAACCTTCTGAATGGTGTTGCCTATAATAAAATTATTTTTGTATAAATATTTCAAGTTAGGAATGTGATTGCGATTAGTTTAATATAATTTAATATCTACATTCTTGGAGGTGAACAGTACAAATACTCCCTTCCACCATTTAATTCATAAAATGTTTTTCGGATTTAAACTTTATAAGAAAATGTTATTTAATGGGGACGTTTTTACATTTTTTTCCCTAGAATAGTAAATTTTCTCGAAGAAGTTCAATACACACACACATAGAGGTATACATTTGAAATCCTGAAGTGAACTACGTGTAAGTAGAGTACTTCTTCACTGGGATCTGGCATACAAAATTTAATAAACTTAATTATAATAAACTAAATCAACATATATTGCATGTTATGTCATTTAAAATCACTTACTTGAATCAAAACCGTTAGACACTTCAGTATCTGTGTGAGAACCAGTAGAGAACTTTCGCTAGATAGTGCTTGTGTTAGAGATGCGTACATCGTGGCTATTGTATTTCCCAAACATACTGAAAATGGTATAAATGATGTTGAAACTTTATCACTGCTATCAGCATGTGCTAGAAATGGTTTCGATCCAAGCAACATTAACGATGTGGCTTGAAGTGCAGCCATACGACATTTTGGATTTGGATCTTTTAATATTGAATTGAGAAGTGTCACCGATGTATTACTTAGTGGTTCGCTTGGAAATAGGCTATGCCAAAATCCAAAAAGAACTTTTGTTTCGACGTTCTTTGTTAAATAGTTAGTTATTAGAGATTTGTATGTGCTTCAACAAATATATTACGAAATATACCTTTCCAATGACTCCTATAATATTTAACGCTGCCAATCTCATTGTTGTTTGTTTTTGTCGATCATGCTGTGCTCGACTACTTTCCGATTCCGAAAAATCTGAGTGACTAGTTAAGTAATTGTTGAACGATTCGTCAATTTGTATATTTTGAAAGGATTGACTGTGCTTCTCCTCTGCCTCTGTCATCGCATTGGTGTGCCTATATGATTTAGGATTTTTCATTTCATTCTTTTTGGTTTTGTTAATTCTGGGTTTTTTTGCCTTTGCCACTTTTCCACCTTTTATTGTGTTTGTGGTAGTCGGCTCACATAAAGTCTGTTGAGATTTGGTAATTTTTTGTGGCTTAACATATTGAATATCCGGTAATCCATACAACATATACGCTTTGGCAGCACCAAGAAGTTCACCCGTATATATTGGACAAAGCATTTTGTGCAATAAACAAATTTGTTTGCAACAATTTAGTGCTGATGTTATCAACAAATAATAACAATTTGTCGAAAATTGTTCAAAGTCTGTCGTATAAATTAAATCGATAATTGTACGTAATATTGTGTTGGCATTTTGTTCCGATATTTCTATTGGTGAATTAAGCAATGCTTCCAAACAGCACATTGTGGCAAGTTGAATTTCGGATGGTGTACAACACTCATATTTGGAGTGTTTGTTTTTCATGTAATGTGGCGATTTTAGTAGTTGTACCAAAAGTCCTTCTGATTGTAACAGATTATCGATAATCTTAAATGAAATTATATTATTCAATTATCAATTGAAACTAAAACTATAAATTACTTCCGTAATGGGATGTGTGTTTCCTTTAACTAAAACTTTTATTCCTCTTAGGACGTCACATAAACCAACATTTAAATTGTGCGAAATAAATTTTAGCAACCACTGTATAGTTGGTTTTAATATGTCCAAAGGCACTTGAATCGGTTTTTTGTTTAGCATTGCCACCAGAAGACAACATGTTTTTACAATTAGCGTATCTTCCGTAATGGGAATTTGTCTTAAATAATTTATTAGATCAAAAGCTATCTAATGAAACAAAAAATTTATTATTTCTGTTGAATATAGAAAAGAAAAATTGTACTCACTGAATAATCGGTATTTTGTAAAAAAGTGTAGTCCAAACTATTCAAATCATTGAGTAGAGAATTCAATTTGTCACGATGATATTCATCGATGTAATCCAACATCTCAATTTGTTCGGATACATTTTGTAAATTTATTGTTAAATTAACAAAATAATCCATTGGAATTTTGTTTTAAAATATTAATTAATTTTACTGTTCACACTTTTTGTTTGGTGATATTGTTTTAGCTGTAGAGAATTAAAAATATTGTAGCAAAGTCACCGATTAGGTTCTTTTCAATTTAACAGATAGTCAGATTAGAATTCGGTTCCAATCAATCGATATTGAAGATAAACGGGCCTCTAGACATAGAGTATGTATATAGGCATCTATTAAATTTTATATGCTCCCTCTGTTTTATTGTAATGGTGCGTTAATAATTCGATTTCGTAGAGGGAAGATAGATACACTCATACGCTCGAATTGGGCAAACTGAATAAAGAAAAGTCATAGTATCATGCAATTGTTCCTTTACTTTTTTTTAAATGATATTGATTATACAGCAAATCCTGACTATTTTAGTTGCCTTTTACGACAATCCCTGTTGATTCATTTTAAGGACATAAAATATGTGTGGATTATTTAAATATTTAGAAAATTTTATATCTGAAACTCTATTTCTATAAAATCAGAGTTCATGTCGAAGATTTTAACTTGTTTATGTCCCAATCTAAATAATGTTGAGTTTAAATAAATTCAAATATTCTTGTTTTATATTCTCAACCACCTGATTGTTTTAATGTCAAGGTTTCATTTTATACACTTCTTAAAAGATTAATTATTACCAATTATCATTGATACCAAATTTAATTATCCACTCCCATACTATTT
Source organism: Platyura marginata (assembly GCA_026745375.1). Classification (NCBI taxonomy): domain Eukaryota; kingdom Metazoa; phylum Arthropoda; class Insecta; order Diptera; family Keroplatidae; genus Platyura; species Platyura marginata. The sequence continues at coordinate 34,128 of JANSTT010023280.1, read as the reverse complement.
CTAACCAATAACGGATTGATCTATTATAATTATACATATTTTGAAATGGAATATTGAAAAGATTTACGATTTTACCTTACTGTCAATCATAGAAGATCGCACAGACTCTTGTAGTCCCTATATCCCTGAGTTGTGATTATATTGTGATTACGCTTTACAATCACTTTTTTTTTCTTGCACATTTATTTAATTTTGAATTGAGTTTTGATGTCACCAGGGAGATTACCTATATGAAATTATTTTTTGTTACTTTCGGCATACTTTTATACTGCGTAAACTGTAAACTGTCGTATTAAATTGGGAATCCGTTCGGAACTATCAAATATATGACATTCGTTAGGTTATGTTCAATTTCGTGCTGGTTGAGAAGTACTGCCAACTGTTTCTTAGTCAAGCAACAAATTCGTTATAGGAGCGGAAAAATTCAAAAAGTTTAAACAATAAAAATAAATTCCCTAATTCGATTGTTTGTATCAAAATTATTGAGTTATTAGTGGAATAAAGATGAACAAGTACACCATTCCTGTTCCGAACTTTATATAGATTTCTACATACAAAAAATGTGAACACCATAAACTTATTTATAAAGTATTCCTTATATTATATACAATTCTGTTCTCTCAGTAGATCAATGGTTCTGAACTTCACCATGTTTCATAAATACTGAAATGCCAGATCTACGACTTCGTTTTGGATTCAAAGATCGAAGAGCCTATCTCAAGATAACGTTACTATACTGGCGAAGCGTGTATTTAATCCACTGTGTCACTGCTGAAACGTGAAACCTGAAATCAAAGGAGATATTGAAGAATGGACATGGACTCTCATTCTCATAAGGTATGAAAGAGTTGGGAATACAACTAGACATACCTTTTCAATAAATATATGAGTTTTTTGCAAGGGATATGATTGGAATCCTTCTGAATATGACACTGGTTCAAAGTGTGCGGTTTAGGTTGTGGGAAGATACCACCAAATCGCTTCATATTCTCGTGTTTAGTATTAAAAGAACAATTCTAAAACAGACTCATTACACTCGTCACTCGGTGCAAGTAAATATACTACCATAAGTTTATTTATAGATTTAAATGTTTTAGGAAGTTTAAAGGTGTCAACCTATAACCACGTGGGGCCATTTGAAACGGTCTTAAGCACTGTAGGTCAATGCGGAGGAATTTCGATCAATACCATTATTTAATCTAATAGATAAATTTGGGCAATTCAGTTTACGTCTCGTATATTAATTTTATTATCAGTATATGTACTTGTACATATGTAGTGTAGAGGAGGTACATTGGTATCTGACGCAATTATGAGTATGGTATATCTAGCTAGGTAGATTCACGGATCATATTATTATAGAGAACTGCTTAAAAATGTTGATAATATTTGTTTATGTTATTTGTACACAATTTTGAATGACATGAGTTTGTATAGATTTGTAGAAGGTGAAAGGCGGTTTCATTTTGATAAAATAACTCTTAATTATTATGCGAGTCACGCATAGTGGCATAGTATAAAGATAAACATTAAGATATAGTTGTCTAATGGAAGTCGATCGACATGGACAGTTTGGATTTGTTTTTAATAATTTTTGGCTCAATTGTAATAATACTACTAATTATTATTCTAATTAAATTAATTGCTAATAAATTAAAATACAAAAAAAATATGCAATTGCTAGACGGAAAGGTAATGTACTTTCAAAGATCAATCCATTGTTGAGTAGAGATTTTAAATTAGTTATTCGTTATTAAGTTTAAAATACATTTTTCGATAATATTCATTCCATTAGGTAGTTCTCATAACTGGAGCCAGTTCTGGCATTGGTGAGGCCATGGCACATCTATTTTTCCAAGCTGGCTGCAACGTTGTTCTTGCCTCTCGTCGATTAGAGGAACTTGAACGTGTGAAGCAGGATCTTCTGCAACAATATCCAGTAAGGAGATAATTGATATTTCATATCATTTTTGTAGATTTGATCTAGAAAAAAAATTTTAATTTCTAGGAAAACATTTCTAGACCGCCGATGGTACTACAACTGGATTTATCTGATTTACAAACTATTTCGGAGAAAATTTCTCAAGTGTTGGATGTATTTGGTCACATTGATTTATTGATAAATAATGGCGGTTTAGGTATACGTTCAGATATTCAATCGGCTGGAATAGATGTGGATGTGAGACTTATGACCGTCAATTATTTGGGATCAGTGGCAGTGACTAAAGGTATAATTGTGTTATTGACCGAATTTGTAATCACCAAGTCTTTTGAGTGTGAATACTGTCTAGTTAAAGATTTTTCGAAAATAATGCGTACGCCATTTTTCAAAAGAGGTGCGACAGCGTTTCACTAAACACTGAATAATTATGCGTACCAAAACGAAAAAAATGGTTTCACAATAAATCTTACGAGTCATGGCCACTGATCGTCCAATTCGGCATTGGTTCGTTGGCTTTGAAACAACTCAGTGTTCCTATTCATCGAAAAAGACGATCAGATTTTTTATTCTAACTCATCCTAAAGATGTTTCACCATTTGCGTAACATCCAAATAATTTTCCACCGTTATCACATGGCCTACCAATTTTATTATCGATCGTAATTAATTTTCACTCAAGAATTAGACCATTTTATAGCCTTTTCAGAATTTTTCGTTGAAGAACTTTAAATGTTTTTTTATCTTTCATTGTTCCGGTTTAAATCTTTACAGCGTCATAGATGATTACTGGTTATTTTGTGGTATCTAGTAGGAAAAAAAAGCTTTGTTTCTTTAATATGTAGTGAGCATGAGCTTACTATCAATTAATCCATTTTATTAATAAAATTACTTCAATTTATCATTAAAGCTGTGTTGCCATCAATGTTGAATAGAAAAGATGGAAAAATCGTTTTCATCAGTAGCGTATCGGGTAAAATTGTAATACCATATCGATCTGCATATTCAGCATCGAAACATGCAATGCAAGCGTTTGCGGATACGTTACGTGCAGAAGTTTATGAACAAAATATTAAAGTGTTGACCATCAGTCCTGGATATATTAAAACATCAATTGCCGAAAATTCATTAACGAGAAGTGGACAACCTAGCGGAGGTAAGTATTATTGTATTGTATCATACAGAAGAGTGTTTATTTATGAATAGTTTTGTTGTACAGTTAAAGATCCAAATACAGAAGGTGGAGCAACATCGGAAAAAGCTGCAGGAGACATATTGAAAGCAATATTACTGGATCAGAAGGATGTGATGATTGTATGTCCAATGTTATGGAAAATTGTACCAACGTTGCGTACAATTATGCCTTCTTTGTTTTTCTGGCATATGACAAGACGGGCTAAAAGTACAAAACCTTCAATGGTTTTATAGATTAGGCATCACCAAAAATATTATTTCGTACAAATATTTTATTTTATGCAATTTTTAATGTAGAAAACAAAACAATCCAATTCATTGTTGTCGTACTAGCTGTTTCATTCCGTCGGAAATGATTTTCATTGATTTCATATCTTTATTAATAGTCTCAATTAAAAATGCCATAGCCTTTTGTTGCATTGTAAGAAACGTTTTCATTTCTTCGGATGAATCTAAAAAAAATTACAAAATCCACAATCATAACAACAGTCGCACACCAAGAAATCAAAAATGATCCTACCCTTATCTAAAGTATACTCATTTGTATGAATATTATTCCATCGATACCGCTGCATTCGCATTTGTGATAGTAATTCACTTAAACGACCCTACAATTAAACATAGATGAATTAACGTTTCACCCCCATTTACCTAGGGTAGATTTATTAAAATTACTTACTTTAAATTGTGTAGGTGCCGATACTAGGGCCTGCATATTTTCCAATTTACTGCGAAGTATTTCTTCTTCTGGTGTTAGAGCAACTCCGATTTTTCTGGTACTCTCTTGTTTTACGACAATCTAAAATGAACGACAGAGCGAGGATTATTATTGTACTTTACTTAAGCAAAACAACAATATTTGTGACATTTTTCGTTACATTTAAAATCCTATGACTAAGTTCAGCAAATTTTCGTCGATGTTCCATAATTTTTGCTGTTGTACTTGCATGACGTTGCTTTAATTCGGCCAAATCTTTTTGCACTTTTACCAAATATTGTATGTGCGTATCGGTTTCGGTTTCTTGGCATTTAATGCGCCATTGTAGCTATAAAACGAGTTTTTTTTTGAAGAAATATCTGTACAATCATTTAAAAATAATTTTGTTCCAGAGATGAAACGTGAAAGTTTAGTGCTCTATTCGAATTTGGTATCTATTTTTAACATTCGTCTATTTGTTTTATTAATCTTGCAATGATGGTTCATTCTAATATTTTGTGATTATCTAAAATTTCGCTATTGAATTAAATGCTGTCCTACTTCTAATAGATATGAGTTATGAATGTTGTTAATAATGCTCTGACAAAGTATGGAGTGAGCTACGCATAGTTAGCATTTTTAATTTTACATTTTTTATATATCACTACTACATAAAAAGATTTAATTACCTCATTAAATCCTATTATTGGCACTGGGATAAAACTGGTTGGATCTGGATTGTCTTGCTTGGCTTGTTTCCACATACGAGGATCTATACCTAAAATTGTATAAATGTCATAAAAAAATTATTCGAAATTTACGGGAATTTAATAAAACAAACCTTTCGGTGGATTCTCTAAATATTCCTTAATTTGATCTTCATCCGGTAATACCAATGGAATGATATTCATAACACCCATATTGGTTACATTTGGTTTTGTCATTGGTTGATTTAGAAAATTTGATATTTCTGTTGCTAGTACGCGTTTAGTTTCGTTGGACGATTGAGATTTTTCCTCCACATAAAATACAAAAAGACATTTTACATCCGATAGTGGTTTAATACTATCAATCATCACTGCCAAATTTGGTTTATTGCCAAATATTTGATTTAACTGAGCAATTATTCTCTGTTCCTGTTCTCTATAACAATAGAAAAGATAATCACAATATTATGAGTTTTTTAGATTTTTTTTTTAGTATCTGTCCCTTTTTAGCATAAGTTGTCTCTTGGCCCGTTATAGTTAAGTCTATTGCCGATCTGATCTGATTAAAATGAATTTGAGAAAAAAGTATTTATTTTTGTAATTTGGGTCGAGAGCATTGAATTTCTTCCTCTAGTTTCTACCTTTGCTATCAATTTGTGAAGTGAATAAAAAAAAATAACAGATAATCAAGTCAGATCGCTAACCGGAAAAACCGAAACGTTTCAAATACAAATTAACCAGGAGTTTGCTTAACATACTTTGTTTGCGCCACAGATTTATTAAATGTCATGGAAACTAATCCCAATTTATTGTCTTTGCCCGGAATCTTATTGTATCCAATCGATTTGAATCGGCCAATATAATTTTGTGGTGTTATCTCAACTGGTGGTGCATTTTGAGAGTAAAATGCTTTTCCAGTGCCCCACAATGCCTGTAAATAATTCCATTTGGCAATTACCGTATCACGTTCATCACCATAAATGGAAACATTAAAAATTGACTGTGCAAGAGCTTCATCAGGGTTAAGTGGTTGAATTTGCTGTTGCATCTGCTGTTGTTGCTGTGGTTGACCAAATGTGCTGCCAAACGGTGCCGCTGTGGCTGGTTTGGCAAAATCTAAAAATAAGTTAATGATCATTCCACGGCAAAGTAATCACTCCTAAATTGTATATACTTGAACCAAAGTTTGATCCAAACCCTGTAAAACTAGATGTTGTATTCGATGAACCGAAACCACTAAAAAGTGGTGCCGATGATGTTGTGGCAGTAGTGTTAAAACCGCCGAATCCAGTACCGAAAGCTCCACCTCCAAAACCAGCTGTAACAATTTATTGTAAGTCAAATATTAACAAATAAGATTAATTTTAAATATGTATCTACCAGATGTTGTAGTGGCTCCTAGTGTCCCTAGTCCACCAAAAGCTGGTGGTGCTGCTATAAAATTTACAAATGACATTAAAAAAAAGACAAATAATCACTATTAGTACCTGAAGTTGTTGCACCAAAACCAGAAAAACTACCACCTAATGCGGGTGTCTGTGCCGTACCCGCCCCAAAACCAAACGCCGGGGCAGCAGCAGTAGATGATGTGGTCTGTGTGCCAAAACTAAACGGAGCAGCTGTAGATGTGGTGTTCGTTCCGAAACCAAACGATGGGCCCGCCGATGCCGCTCCAAAACCTAACCAAATACTTAGTATTGTCAAACATTACAAGATAAAGTAATATTTACCAGTTGAGGCGCCAAATCCTGGTGCACCAAAACTTGTTGATGGTACTGCCGAAGACTGGGCTCCAAATGGAGGAGGTGCTGCAGATGTGGCGCCAAATGGAAAACCTGTATGTTTGATGTCGACAAATAAGAAAGATGCTTAAAAGAAGTTTAATCATGAAGTTTTACTTTTATTTGGTGTACTGGTAGCTCCTAAGCTTGTGTTTCCGAAAAATGACATTTTTGAATGGGTTTAGTATTAAAATTTGATAGTTTTTTGGAATCTTTTATAAAAGTGCACAATTAATTTTTTTTAACATAAAAGCTACCATTGATTAATGTTAAACAACGGGCGTATTCGTAAATTTAATTCGCTGTGAAATTGTGAAAAAGCGAATTCGAAATCATAGAACTAAAATGAAGTAAAATACTGGTTAATATTTATTTAGAGACAATTGAAACTAAATAATCGGTTTTTTGCGTTATATATTTATGTATATATGTGTTTTTATAGTTTCTATTCGTTTAAAAGAGATGTGGTAACATAAGGGGGTAAGTTGCAGAAACGAAGCATTAAAAGTTAATAGAGTGGTCAGATACTTGTTTGATAGAAGGCGAACACAAACCACATTTGACATTTTTTAAATATTTCGACCGCCATTTTATTTATTCAAGATTCAAGTTAATCGTGTTTGGTTGAATCATCGTCAGTTATTATTTTTTCTTTTACATTGATTTGATTATTATGAAAATTTAAACGTGTGTAAAAGTGAATACCATGCTTCATCAATTTTCAAAAAGAAAATTTAAGAGAGGATTCAAAGGTCGATCGATGAAACGATGTCTATGATTTAATATTGAAGATTAAAGTAGGTACCTAAAACAAATTTCCCGTTGCATAAATAACATTTACTTTACATATAAAAGGTAATTATTTCAATAAAATAAATTGGATTTTTTAATCTAGAAAATTCTGTGATTTAGAGATGTTGAAAAAAAAAAATTAGTTTCTCAAAGGTAAGTCGCAAAAATTTCTAACTTTTATTATCTAATTTGTAATATTTCTCGTAATATTGTTTTATACTTCAGCGCTTTTTAGTCGGAATCTGAAGAAATCCAATGTCACGGTAGTTGTGAGCATTCCCGATTTATATCTAAAAATGTTATTTCGGCTAATTCAATTAAATGATTTATTCCTTGCAATAACAACAAAAAACAATCGTTAATTGCAATAATTTGTTTATGTTAATCCAGTGGGCACAGTACCGCTACTTAGCCACTCACTTTGTTCTGGTACTTCTTCCAATTCCTTACTTTCTTCTAGTTTATTTTCGTCGATTTCATTAATTTTGCTTTTGCTAGTATTTCCTGTTGATTCATGAGATGCCAGTCGACAAACACGTTCCAGTAGGGATGTTGTGTGTCTTTTGAATCGATTGAAATCCAGCGAAGTTATAGCAAATGACGGATTATCGTCTAGTGATGTGTTCTTATGTTTTTTCAGTGGCCCAATATAGTTTAACATGTCCATTGATTGTGCAATTATTTCTTCCCAACTCTAAAATATTTATCTTATATTAGTTGTATGTAAGGTTTTTTTTAGGGAAGATCAGGTAGTTTAAAAAAATTAAGGTAGGGTTTATCCCCCTGTTTTCAGTGTGAGTACGAATGCCTTTGGGAAAATTGAAAAGAAATGTTCAACAATGAAATAATTAGTGAAAATTTAAATCCAAAATTTGTCTATAAAATAAATTAAAATTAATTAAGGAAAAAGTTCCAAAAAAAAATCAGATCTTTAAATCAGATCTTTAAAAATGTCTAAACTTTTCAAAACTTATTCATTTGCTATTCAGTATAACATGTTGGCTTATTATGCTAAATATTTTTAGTATGGAATCGATCTTATGCAAACAAAATAACAAAGTCGAACTATGGTAAACTCTAATGGAAATAAATTGAAAATTGAAGGCCTTCTGAATAATATGGAAGTTCACTCGAATAAAGTGAAACTATAGAAATCTGGAAAAAAAACATTGACCAAAAGTGAAATGGAAGAAAATGGAATCAACAAAAGAAGAAATTCAGGTATGTTAAATTTATGTAAAATTGATAAAAATCGTCCGAAATTAGTTGAAATTAGATTTATATTATCTATATCTATATTATCACGTTATAAAAAGTGAAATTACGTTTTTACAATTTAGAATTTAAGTACTTACATTACTTATATAAATGTGATTATTGATTATATACCTCACCTCTTCTAACCAATCATGAACCGGATTTACTAATATTGCACATAAACCATCTGTTGTTTTTGGCGGTAAATCAAAATACTGTAACATAAGTCGTACAAGTGCAATCACACAAGAAAGATTAATTTGTGATCTAAAATGAAACAAATGAGATATGTCGAGTAAATCCGAATTATTTAAAATTCATATGCAAATTAAGTTACTACCTATATAAACCAGTTGCAGATTTTTCCAAATCTCGCATTATTTGACTTAATTTTTGGTGCGTACACTTAAACAGCATCATTATGTTTTCAAGAGCTCCGGTCTTTTTATCTTCTAATTTAACAAAAATTCGACGTTGGATTAGTCTCATTTGTGCTGACATAGACTCAAGAGTTGCCTAAAAATTTCATCTAAAATAGTTGTGCTAAATAAACTTTGAGAAAACGCACCTTCATTTTAATATATTCTTGTCTAGCATGAAAATGTTTCTCAAATGCATCCACAATTTCATCTATAGGTAATTGAGGTCCAATTATTATTTTCACATTTGTCATATCTTCTGCATGGGGTTTTTCTTTAGTATTTTTAATACGATCGATAAGCAGTTCCGTTACTAAAGCGAGTGCTGATAGATCATCTGATTGAATTCTGTAACAGAAATACAACTAATTTAAAGCTTTTATTAATCGAAATGTTGTCAAATTATTTCTGGTAAAAACTTGTTTCTTACATAAAAAAATAAAAACTAAAAATTTTGGAATTTAAATACTAAATCTTGTTCATTTATAACTTCTTTATCTAAGCTTCCGATTCTCGAAATGAAAAGAAAAAATGTATGACTTACTTCCATATATTTGAGTATATGAGACATCTGAGGAAAACAATTTACCTAAATCGATTAGAATTTTTGGCCGCCACAATGGTTACTATAGAATTTGAGTAACAAGTTTTAAATCCTATTGCTTGACAACCATTTTCTATCGAAAAGTCAGAAGAAAACAATGATGAAATACTCAGTGCAGTAACATTCTCTACGGTCACTGTAACTTTCAATGATGCCTCCTTTTGTGGTTGGGTGTTTTTCAAAAACATATTTATCGGCAAATTAATTTTCTTTTCCAAAACTCGACATATACTCTGTTTGTTAATAAACGAAACAATTGCTGTAATTTCTGAGCTAGAGACAGGTAGTGCTTCATCAAAATATATCCAGGTATCAAGTCGATCGGTACCATTAAGCGTTACATCGGTAAATACATGAATTTGCTTTGAACATTTGAGCGGTGCATTGGCATTGAAGTAAACTTGAATTTGTTCCAAATTGGCACTTGGTTTTAGATTTAAGCTAATAAGACACATCTTCGTATCAATATCGGGCTCTGTAATTTTTGTACGAAACGTACACTTTTCTAATTTTGAGCAAACAAATACTTTGACCTGTAGATCACGTTCGGCTGCGGCATTTGCTAACGATAAATCGGTAAAGTCAACGCCAGCCTGTATTTCCTTTTCCAATTCAGTAAGTTCTTTTTGAGCTTTTTCATAGTTTAATTCCTGTAGATTTAGCGGTGGCACTTTAAATAGATTCGGTTCTGAGCCCAAAAATCCAATATTAACAATGCCTGTAGCACCTAATGTAACAATAGCACCGGGTAATCCTTCAACATTTGAACGTTGTATAGCAACTGGTACGTCAGTCAATTGGGCTGCCCAAATAAGTCTTGATTCTTCGTATATTAAAAATGAACCACTGTCGGAGACAACAGTGGTCACAAGTCTGGCGTTGGGTTCTGTAAGTAACAAAACACATTTGCCAATCTTAATTTTTTTTTTAATTAATATTCAAAAACTTACCCCAATACCATCCGATTATAAATGGATTAAAGCAAACAGGTGAATAATCTAATCGTTTTATAAATCTCACATGTCCAGCGTCTGTTATTGAGATTAGATTGTTTTCGCCTAAGATCATTATGATTGATTCGTTTCTGAAAAATATTTGGAAAACTATTATCTCTATGTATCTTAGCGCACTAATCCTATGCAATGGGGGTCAAAAACCCTTAAATGGTTTTTAAGTTTTTATCTAATTCGATTTTTGTCAAGTCATATACGAATATTTTTTCTATTGGTAATCATATTTCGGGAATTTCGGCTAAACTATTAAATTTAACGTCCTCATACTTTTTTTAATGCTAAATACTTTCTTACTCTGTAATTTGATGAACCGAAATATCTAGAGCATATTCTCCAACACAAATTGTCCAAACAGGTTCAACATTACGTGTTGTTTCACCAGATTGACACAGATCTTGATATCTATAATTATAAAATAATTACAAAAAAAAAACACTCCAAAATATTTCTACACAGACCTATAGCACTCTAGGTCACTTGTAGATGATACTGTTACAAAACAATCGGTCCTATGAACATATGCCAAAACTGAAGGAATATTTCGCTCACCGGATAATTTGCACTCATATGCAATGCCATCCTGTTCGAAGAAACTTAGGGAACTGTCCATGTGAACAACACAAAGAAATTCTTTTCCCTTAACACCGCCAAAATGTCCCTTACAAAATGAAAATGCAAATCGCTGAAATTTGTGTTCAAAGCAAAATTCCAATTTTGATTGATTTCCTAAAATGGAACAAATTTCGGTAAATGAAAAATCGATAGGATATATTATGAGTATATGTAAACGTTACCATGTTGTGCGACTCCTTCCGTTGTTTGTAGGTAGTAAACAGAAATTTTCATAGGATGAAGGATTGCTAATTGACATTTGATGTTTTTTGAACTAAAAATTGAATCAATGAATTTATATAAACTTAAAGAACCATTTGGTTACCTTAAAAACTTTCCAGAAGATATTCCAATAATTGGATAGGGTAATTTAATTTCAAGCAATAAATCTGTTGGTTTAAATCCAAAAACAGGTTCATCGTCAGTTTTTACAATGGATGGTCTAAATATACTCAAATATCCCGAATATGAACCAATGACAATAGAATCCTTTTCGTTTTCTTTTGCACCAAGCCTACAACAATGCAATGAATAGGAGTCGTAATTTGGGAGAAATTCTGGACACTGAGTGTTCCACCAATTGCACACTTTAAATAAAGACATCCTTTTTCTACTGAATATGGCGATAAGGAATTAGAAAATTATGTTGGTTTGTTGTAGTGATTCGTATCTATGGCAACAAGTGGTTTTGTTGTGAACTATAGAGGTTCTATAGGGGTTGGCTGTTGATGTTTTGTGTGATGTACTGTTAATGAATTTTGATTTTTACTCTTTATTTGAGATTAAACCGAACATTTAATATTTGAATATAGACAGGTAGACCTTTGACAAAAGACAGAATTGTCTACATATAATTTGTTCTACTGTCCTGCCATGACTTTACTATGAGTCACGTATATTATTACAACAAATATGCATCATGTCGAATATACATAGATGTCCGACTCCTCCTTGAAGGGACGGATACACATATTGTAAAAAAAATCTATAACAAACATTTAATCAATGTAGGATTCTCTACTTCTAAATTTTAACCAAAAAAAGAAATCTAATAATGTTCACCTACTCATCCATATTATTGATAGAGAAAAAAAACTGTTTAGGCGTGAACAAGTCTATTAAAGAATGTTACTCGATCCATCCAGCTATGGATATAATCTTCATTATTATTAAAAGATTTTTTAAATGCGTCATATGTCATATAGAATTTTATTTTGAACAACAAGCAAAAGAAAAAAAAAACGACAAAATAATTTTTTTGTAATGTTACTCGGTAAGTCACTACTTACATATGAGGAAACAACTGCAGCATTTATTTAAAAATAATATTGCGGTCCATTTGGTTAAAGAGTTTTGGTTTTTTTTTTAATTTTTTTTTTTTATTAATGTGACTCACCCACAACGCCATTTGTACAAAAATACAATAAATCGTAGTAGCATATCTATGTGTAAGATTTCATGCATGGAAATGTTTTAATGGTTGGCAAATATTTCAATTGCCACATTTTTTGTTGTTGATAATTATTCAGTATAGACGAAACATAATAAAATTTTTAATAAACCAAACAATTTACCAATATTTAGTGGCGTTTATTTGAAAATTTATGTAGTTTCATTTCCGTTTCGTTATTCAGTCACGAAAAATTACTCAATTAATATAAATTACTCAATAGTTTTGGTCGCTTTCCATTGGCATTTTCTAGATTAATGAATTTTAGGGGTTAAAGCAGTCATAAAAAAGTTCCAAATCTGTAGAATGTGATTATGAAAAGGGCGCCTCTTTGAATTATCCTATAAAATCCAAATATTTAATTTACGAGAAAACCTCTTAATTGCGAGGTACAAGATTTTGTCAAAACACTAAGGAGGAGTATGTGTGGAGATCAACAGTTAAAGGGATCTTAATAGTCTGCAACTGTATACAAATTTATTCTTCTCCTACCCAGATATAAAGGTAAGGAGCTGCCCGAAAACTTGCTATGTGATTACCCAATCGTTTTGGAGAAAATAGACTAATAGCACTTGAAAGCTTTTCGGCAGCCATCATGAAATTGATCGATCTGAGTATGCCAGAAATAACAGGGACTTAGTATGATGCCTTTGGGTCCTCCACTGTTCTATACCATTTCATACCATACCATTATTCATATTAAATTACTGTACCTACTAATAATTCATTTAGGGTAAAACTAAATAAATGAAATGAAGAAAATTTAAAAATAAATAAACAGTTTCTCATGTGTAGGATGTACGAGTACGTAGGTAGGTACATAAGTATAAATACTTCTTAACCAATCAAACCACCATAACATTTTTTTTTTAATTACAAACATTTAAAAAAGAAAATAACTTTTAACCATGTTGTTTAATGGTTATGATACCAATTAATGGTGAATAGAGTTTAACGTAACGTAATTTCAATTTCATATCAATGGTAATGGTGCATATACCAACTCAACTGCCTCTTAGAAATTGTGTGTCAATAACGATTATTACCATCTTGAATAGGGTGCGAAAATTAAAAGGACAGATTAAATTGACAGTAATGGTTTGTTTTAATCTATTTTTTATGTTGTTAATAATAAACTACATAAATTGCATAATATACAGAGATAGGTAGGTAGGTATTTCTGTGTAATTTTATCTTTTCCGGGTTCATTATTTCTGTAAGAAAATCTACGAGTTATACAAATGGATGCACATGTACATAATATTTTACGGCACTCGGATTAATTAATGAAAAAAAAACCATTTTCAAAATATTGTTTCCGTTTCAGAAACGATTGTAAGGAGATTATTTCTAATAATAGGTTCAATTATCGATAAAGAATCGACTAGTAGAAAATATTATATTATCAGGTCTCTTAGACATTCCAAACTTTTCAGACATTACATACAAGATTTCCTTTATTTTAATAACGGGGTGATAAAGACAATTGATTGGACTACAACAATCTAAGAAAATGGTTGAGGTATTTTTTTTTTAAATATTTATGTTCTGCTACATATTTTCCAAATTATTTAATGAGCATTTTATTGTGACCATGCTAACAATACTTATGAAAAATGTGTTACCGAAGGCGTTTACTTATGTACCATATGTTTACTGACTTATCTTATACTAGCCATACAATTGGTGGTTGGTTTGTGTATATAATTATTACAATTTAAGACCTAATATCTAGTTGTTTTTTGTAATATTATAAGGGTGGATGAGAGTACAACTAAATTTATATCTACGAGTATATTTGCGTTATTCATGTCGGATGAGGAATTCATTTATACAGATTTTCTAACTTCAAATGAATTTTTTTAGAAAGTTATACGTAATGTATGTAACTCTAGGTTTATTCTAATTTATATTGCCAGCCCATATTTATCTTTAACTTATTGCACATTTGTCTTACTAATGGTCAAGAATTTGCAGCGATAAATAAAAACAAAAAAAAGAACAAAAAAACTTACATGCAATATCACGACCGTATAATTATGTTAATAAAGTACATTGCATCTTAATCGATTTCGCATATTTAAATCCAACGAAGTGCATCTTACAATATACACATACCTATTACGTGAAGGACCAATTTTTATTATGCAATTTTTTTTACAAAAAAAAAGAAAATAAATATATATAAATAATTTAGTTTGCGTTGACAAGAAAATGACTTTTTATAAAATCCTGTATTTTCAAAAAAGAAAGAAAAAAAACGATAAAAATATTGCCACATTAAGTTAAGATATTGATGTTGGTGTATATACAGAAAACAGCTTTCGGGCTATTTCGAAGCCGGAGCATTAGCAGAAAAAAATTGTATGCTGTGTGTATCTCAATTGCCTGTAACATTATAAACATCATCATGATGTACATATGTGTAATAAATTCTTTATCAAATAACTTAACATTTCTCTATCAAATCACTAAATAAAATCATCTGCAACGATTAGCAGAGGTGGATCAAGAATTTACTTTGTGATAATTGCTTGACTCCGTCTCTTTTTTAAATTCAATCGGTCATATGTTTTCTATTAGAATAAATAAAAAACTTTTGAGCCTACTTTAAAGTCCTCTGACTCTACTACTAATTTTCGTATTTTAAATTTTAATTTCTTTAAATTATCTTGTGTGTATTCTGCTAAAACAGAAAAGGGGTGACTGCTAAATTAGGAGTGTACTCATGTGAACATATGAATATTTCCACTGACTCGTGTACTTCACCCGTCTTGGAGAGTAGTCTTTTTGCGAAAACGACACTGTTTATTAACATTAAACTATGGTACATATACACATTTAATGAATGAAAATAAACGCACACATTTGCAATTATTATACTAAACATCTGAGCACATTATTATTACGGTCTCAATTATTTTATTTTGTTGGTATTTTATTTGCTTGTTATTTATTGTCTTCTATATATGTATATGATGGCGGGATATGTTTAGATTTTCTTGACTTTTTGTGTATTTTTATTTATAAAATCTGTTAGCAAAGAAGAATAAAGAATGACTTCGATATGTGACTTCATTTAGCAGGTACTCAAATTATTGTCAGATGTATGGACAATTTATTGAACAATTTAACCGTATTCTTTATATTTTAGGAATATGTATGTACCTACCTAAATATTGTTCATATCTGTTCCTCGTTCCCAGAGTTATGCTCTCCACAAAATTTTAGTCATTTTATCAAGTAGAATTTTAAATATGGTATCGGTAGGCCTCCTATAACGCGTTACTCTTTCAACTCGGTTTCTTGCAACGCGGTCAAAATATTAAGTAAATTTTTGTAATGGCATTATCAACCATTATTATATCTCCTACAACTCACAACTCAATTTCCGAAAACGAGACATTTTGTATTTGTATATATTGCGTTGTAGGAGGCCTACCTGTACTATAGGTACTGTTTAACACTTTTATTTAATATCATTTAAATACTTCAACAATATTTTCCAAAATTTGGTAAGCATCTTCGCTATTATCAATTAATACTTTATCAGCTATAATACCTAATTGCAATTTTCCTTTATATGACAAAACAGTAATTCCAATTCCTGCAAAAATTGCCATACATTAATACATTTTTTTTTTAATCGAAACATAATATTTTAATTTCACCTGTAATTCCTCTGTTAGGTAACCAAAACACTATGTTTTTAATATCAAATCCTTTAATCTTTGTACGATGTTGGGGACCTGGTAAATTACTTACCACCATAGTACTATGGACACTTTTTGAGAGTGGACCTAATGCATATGCCGGAAGTAGTGCTGGCAAAATAGATATTATCCAGTAGTTAATCTAAAAAAATTATTAACTATAATTGAATAAATGGTAAATTTGACAATATCTTTACCAAAAAATCGGTAGAGTTCCATAAAATGTCTGATGATTTTTTTACTTTTACAATTTTGTCGTACAGTTCGCTAGATGCAGAAGCATTAGATTTAGGCTCAGATTTGATTGTAAGTGTTTGCATGGCAACCGAAAATTTATTTTGCAATTTTAATATTGGTGCTGTTTGAAAAAATATGTGAATGTTGAAGTTAATCTGAACAAAATCTTATTTCAAATAATATTCTAGTGGTGCACACGAATATAAATTGTAGGTATTTACAAAATAATGATAATCCAAAAATCGACTTCCGGTGTACTATACAGAAGCTGGACATAATTGACAGCTTATAAATGGCTTGTAGCAATGACTAGTGTGAGTTTTTAAATGTACTAAAGAGTTCAAAATTAAGACAACACATAAGGGAAAGGAAAAGTGTATGTGGTTTTTATACTTAAAGAAGGATTCACTAGTGATAATGCAAGTTTTTGGGGTAGTCAAGATACAATTTCTTATACGTCATGAGAATGTACCTTGTGGATTTATTATGGATTATGGATTTCTTCATCTGAAATTCTGTACGGAATGTAACGTTACTGAAAAATAGTTATAAAACAGAATTCTGTTTAGAATTGAATTGAAAGGAAATAAATGTACTTAGATTTACGCTTACGCCTTACGTTCAGTTCAGAATTTCTTTTGAGAAACTCTATCGTTTTAGTGAGAAAAAAGAAAACAAAACCTTCTCTTTCCATTCGGATTGGAATAACTACTGTTATATTATTTGGAACAGGTTGTTCTTTAGAAATAAAATATTTTTCCAAACTAATCGACATTGCCGATAGGAAAACGTCCACAAAGCGTGCATTATCAAATTTTCTTTTTGTTTGTTTGATTATGTGTATGAGATTTTTGTCTTCTTCTTTTTCGAAGTACCAGGAAACAATCTAAAAACAATTTTTCGATTAAAACAAAACTAAAATATTATTGAAAATACTTTTTGTCCGGATAGTTTTGGTTTATGTAAGATATTTGTATCAATCTCTCTAAATAGAATTTGATAAACCAAAGATTTTGGAATTGTTAGAAACATTAAGAATTTACAAATGACATCCGAAATAATTTCTTTAATATTGCTGCTTCGTTTAATGATATTTTTGTAGAAGTCCAATTTCCAAGAAGAGAACTCGATATTTTTTTCTATTGGTACTTGCATGCTTTCAATATTTGTAATGCTACCACGTGATTTTGACCAAGATTCCCAGTAGTGATTTGTAGATATTTCTTTATCCGCAATTGATTCAAGAAAAAGGCGCAACAATGAAACTCCATCACCCAAGGAATGATGAATTCTGAAGAAAACCTAATAATAATTCGGAATGAGTTTCTCATTTATGAAAACGGTTTGGTTTTGTACTTACTGGAATACTGTAAATGACGTCATTGTTGGCAGTTGCTGAAGCAATGAAATTTTTCGAAATTAGAATTTCCCATAAACTTGAGTGATCACATAGAAGTGGAGTATTACAAATATTGCCATACATTTTCTCAATTTCGAATTTATCAACCGGTTCTGTTCCAAATTCATCATCGGGCATGTATCTAATAGATTTTGATAAACAAAAATTGAGTCATATTATCTGATGTAATCTTTTACCTTATATAATCTTCAATGGTATTATAGTTTTCATTCGTCCAGAAAGAGTATCCAAATTCTGTTAATCGTCTGTAAAATAGTTTTGGAAATGGAATATATTTTCCCAACAGTTTCGATGAAATTCTCTTTCTAAAAGCCAATAAAACTTCGGCCGATAAGTTTCTATTATCTTCAACTTCGTTGTTTTCAACCAAAGCCATAATATTAATAATACTTCTAGCCGAATCACTTTCAGCTGCCCATATAGCATCTGTTCCATCGAGAAATCCCTTAAAGTGATTTCCATGTTTTTTCTAAAAAAAAAATCTTTTTTAATTAAATGATGCCAATAATATTTCGATGCCCTCTTTAATACGTACCTTAATCTTATGACAAATTATACTTTTAAATATTAAACATGCAAGAAGTACAATCACAATAAATGGCAGTAGAGCTAAGAATCCGAATAAACAAATAATTGTGTTGCCAAAATTGAAATAATCTTCTGCTGTCCAATTGAGAGCGGTTAAAAGAGTTGCCTTGACAGAATTGGGGTTTTCGTAATTTTTTACATCTAATCGAATGCGATGAAGTAATGCAAATATAATGCCACATAATAGTCCAAATAGGATCGGTGATAGAAATGGCTCTGCTATGTCTAATTCGTTGTTTTGAGTTCTGATTATATCGCTAATATTTTGAAAGACATTGCAATGAATTTTTTGGATGTTCAGATCAAGAATATCGAATAAATTCAACATTGACACAAAAAATTATTACAAAAAAAATATCAATGTACAATAATTCCGTCGGCCGATACTTACAAGTGATATAATAAGACTATTTGTGGCAACACAAACTTAAATAATAATTTTTTCCAAGCCAATATTCACTAAGAAGCCATTAAAATTACAATTTAAAAATATGATTTGAATGAATATGTAAATATTGTCTAGGTTTTTAAACTATTTAACTAAAACTTTGATTGTAGTAGTTTTAACGAACACCTAACCATAGACCAAATAATACCAAAATAACACATATAGCAAAACTGAACTTCAATGATAACTTCTTATATTTGACTCTTTGTTGTATATTCTATATAACTAATCTGTTGTATCATCAATTTAATTAAAATATGTGCAATTTTCACAAAGCAAAATTTGTTAACATTACATAAATCAATTGTATGATGACAATAAAATGGACAGAATAATGCTCCCACCTACATCATGCTACCGCTAAAAGCCTAAAAGAGGAACAACATGACTAAAGTAATGTTGAATGTTGAAATTTATAGTTCAATTCGGGTGTGATTTCATAAAGATAAATATCGTTTTGTGGTTGAATTGTAATTATGTCTCGGAAAAATAATAAATTTCAACGTTTATGTAACATTTGTTGTAGTGAAATGTTTTGTTTTTTCCATTTTGTATTTTAATTTGATAAAAAACGTTTATTGTAGGAAGCAATAACCAGGAAGGCAATTTAAAACTTTGTCATTGTAGGTAGTATTTCATTTTAAAATGGTGTTTTTCATGTCTTAATTGTTCCCATTAACTAGTACTAGACTGAAAAGTTTAAAATTAAAAATTCTCAACACCACTATTAATACAAGGTGAGCAAGACTTTTCATTTCGGCGTCAAAAAGTCTTATCTGGTGAACTTTTAAAGTAAAACTTGGGAAATCTTAGTTTTATCAGTTTGACAAAATAGTTTGTGTCTGACTTAGTGGCGACTCGTGAAAGTGAAAGAAAGTTTTATATTTCAAATCGTTAATAATGGGGGCATATTTAAAATATGCAAACATTAGTCGCTTCTTGGACTAATAGATCTATTACACAAAATGTGAACCACATACCTACATACATATATGATACGTTTTTTTATTGCTTTCATGATCTCTCTCATTTTCCGATCACGATTTATCTTTATGCTATCTACCGTCATATTATTACCTTTACGTCATATTCCATTATCTTATTCGTTCGCAACTATCCATAAATGTCAAAAGCACAAATAGCTCAAAACAACATTTTTTTTTATTGAAATTATAACAACAATAAGAAATAATTAAAAAAAAAAAAAAATAAGATGATATAAATATTTATTTTAATAGATTTCGTACACTCGTGAACATTAATGTGACGTAAGACTATGTAATTGAGATAAAAGGCTATTTACTGAATAAACACCTATAAATAAACTTAAACATTTAATTTTAAATAAATATTAACATTATTAATTTGCAAATAGGTCTCGTATTTAATTGCCATAGTCTAAAAATAAATCAGCATCTTCTAAATCCAGTACTTTCAATATTGGCAAAACGATTTTTTCTCTCAAACAATATTAATATTTGCACTATAAGTAGTGATGCCGATTTATAATAATAATAATTTTCCATTGGTATTGTTTTGCTATTTTTATTGAAAATGACTAAGTATGGTGACTACTTTAATATTAACATTTCTAAATATGGATATATGGAAATAATTCCCCTTCATGCCGAAGATTTGCATATACACAACAATTGTGACGTTAAGTTGAAACGTTCAAATTTAGTTCGATATTTATACAAAATAAAATAAATGAGAATAGCAAGCTTTTTTGCACTAAATATATCTGAATAAATACATATTTAAAGAATTAACTAAAATAAATGATATACCGATGACCTAGATCCAATACCCCCAACTCAACCATTTTCTCTCATTTTCTATGAAAGTAGATTTTTACTTCCTAAAGATATGTATGTGGTCCAGGCAAGAAAAGTATTCCAACGTTCTCCCATTTCCTACTACCCCACATTTTCTATCATTTTAAATGGAAGTGAATTTTTACTCACTAAGGATACATAGAGTGAAATTACCTATACTCAATATTTCAAATTTCTCTTTTCTACAATCGCCTATGAAATGCTAGAAGTAATTCGCCCATGAGACCTGAGAACTGAAAATTGAAATTAATAACCAATGTAATAGTAACTAATACAGATTCTTTATAAAGTATAGTCTTGGGCGTTCGGTTTCAGTTAATTTGCTTGTTCGTGAATGGGGGGGGAATCAAACCTCCAGGATCTTCTACGCGATTATATATATTAAATTAATTTTAGTTCTGTAATTCCGAAAGCCTTTTCAACTTTGTAAGGGATATTTAACATGCCAAGAGAAGAGTAAATATTCTTTTCATAACATCTATCATATTTGCTATATGTATTAAGAACAGGCCCGAAAATATTGTAATTCGTCAATATATATTCTGAGCCAGATCGTTATTTCATCATTCAACATACTTTAGAATTTAGATATCTGCAAAAATGCTTAACAAAAAAATTTTTTAACGGCGAAATTCTTCTAACATTGTAAATGATAAAAAACCATTTCATTCTTTGTTTCGATTTTTGATCGCGTAAACCACAATTCTACACGCTAAGAATACTAAATGAACTTACAAATCGTGAGCTCGTAAAATAATTTTTCAATTACTTAACATCAATTCAATATCCAATCCAGGCTTGGTGTATATCATACAGAACAGGTATAGGATAGATACAGGTAAAATACAAGTGCTGTTCTTTTTGTAATAAATTAATTTAATTGTTTCTGACTGTTGATGTGCACATCTTGTATGAATATTGGCGCGGTTCCATCTATGGTAAATTCTGGTAATCCTGATAGTCAAGTGATGTGAATTATATATCACTTGACTTGATGTGTAGTAGATGCGTTATTGCTCATTGAGGATTTTAAAATTGAACTTTTTTTTTTGTATTTAATTACATATAAGTAGATGTTACAAATGTAATATACATATATGTACAACAGGGCGCCGATAGCCATCGCCAGTCTCAGTGTGGACATTCTCTATTTGTGATTTCTATGTCTGTAAATTATCTTTTCCGGTAAAAAAAAACTGAATCAAAAATCAATTTTAAATTCATAGATTGTTTAGAATGTAGATTATTTTTATTAATTTGGTGCAAGCGGGGGTTGAATCGTTTGCAAAATCTATAGTTATAGGTCAATTTCACTAAATCATCATCATCACCATCATCAGCAACAGTAGCTCAACAACCCAGGTGCAATTTCTAACATTCACTAAATAGCTGTTTTATAAAAACGTTTCAAAAATCATAAATCTTATTGTGTATTAGATATGTTAAAACTTAAAATCAATTAAATATAAAATCAGCAAGGATTCAGAAAGTTCTGTTCGACCGATAAAAATTATACGCAATTCTATTGGCAAGTATCCTACCAAATTCGTTTGCACTAACTAAAAAATTCTTTGATCTCCACAACAAATCTAAAACAATCTCCAAAAAACTGGGCTACAACTTTGATTTATCTGTGGATTAACATTTTATTCTACCATTTTGTTTTGTGACATTTGCAATTCAGTTCAGCTACTTCAGTGGTGTTAATAAGACAAAATAAAAATTGTTTTTGATTTTGTGGTTCGTGCTCTCATAAATGATCGAACGGTCCAGGATGAATAGTGGGATAATAGGGACAGGACTTGTGTACTTCGACTCGATTGAATCGAATATTTTGAATCAAAAGTCAAGGATAATTTGTTAACAAGAAATAAATTTGAATTTGGCGAAATTCTTTAAAAAAACCTCGCAAGCGAAGCATGCAATTTTGTTTTAGATTATTCCGGGTTAAAATAAAACGTTGATCGAATAATTAAATTCAAATTAATCTTTTGCACATCTTTGAGTTAGATTTCTTCTTTTTATGTATTTACAATCGTACATATTTAAATGAAATATACTTCCGTGGCTTGATTTTTAACAATTCTGATGTTAGAATATTTATATAATTTTTAAAATTTGAATATATTTACCGTTGGCGTCAATGTTCTCTCATCAAGAATGCCACTCAGTCCATCAGTTGACCATTATGGGCTTAGCCAATAATATAAAGTAGACAGACCTCAAATAATTAATCTATAGTTGAGTAAATATTATACAAATGCGGAATATTAATCGATAATTAAATTGATGGATTTATTGAAAATGTATGGAAATTATGGAAATGTTTTTTATTCTCTGTATTTTGTTTTATTTATCGTTTAAATGCGATGAACAATTTATTTCGAAAAGAATTTTGTACCAAAACCGTTGATAGGTGACTTGAGGTTTTTAATTATAATAATATTCACACTTTTTATCGATACATAAATGGTAGCATGGTAGTTTTTGATAATTTTTTTAATTTAATAAAATTGGTATGAAATCTCATTGATACTTACTGTCGGTAAGATTGGTATTAGTACTACCCGACAAATAACACTTCCGCGAAAATTGCGTATTTGTATGCATATTGTGTAAACAGAGTATGTATACTGTCAATTGGTTGCTTTAACCAGGGCAATGGAAGTATGTACTAGATTATAGAAGAAAAGTCACAATGGTGACGTTATACGTTAATATTCAACAACAATATAAATTAGTTATGTATGCAGACATTATTTAGAGAAGGAAAGAAATTGCAGTTCAATTGCGAAAAAAATATTAATAATTTAAATACAGTACACATTACATAATACCCTTAATAAGTGCGCTTATGTCGAAAATTATTGTGATGATCCCTTCTATTATATTTAATATTTGTCTTACCCCAGGGTAGTGTTGCCAACGCAGTTGCTTGCTAGCTATCCAAATTCTTTTCTACTGGTTTTTCTTTTTCGTGTACAGAATAGTAGTAAAAACTGTTTACGTTGAGTGCGAGGTGAACCTTGGAGCCATTCAGCTACAAATTCTTCACCGGTCAAAAACTTACAATTCGAATTTTTGACCAAACTTGTCCCATACTGGCAGCATTCTTATTTGTATGTCTGACTGTATATAAATCCTTGCGTCTTCCTGTATCAATTGTTTTAGGTATATATACTTTTTCATATGGCTAAAGATCAGGCAAAACTGCCACTAATAATTTTGATAACCACAGCACGTATTTAAACAATTTATGAGAAAATTCAATTACCTGCTCATTTATAACAAACAGGTATTTATCAATTGCACATTGAACAGATACAAGAAAGAAAAAAAAAAATTATTATCATTATTCTGCAATAGGTTGTTCAACTGCTTCCAAATTTGGTCTTAAGACTCCATTCATCGTTAGCGAACCGAAACGGAGCGTGCCATCACACAAGTGTTCCATTCATTTATGTGTTTTTCAATTGAAAGGAATGGATCAACAAAAAATGAAGAATGATCTCGCACGAGTTTGACATTAAACTCGATTGTTAGAGTGAGGTAATGGTAAATTGTCTGCATTATCTGCTTTTGCAATTTTTTTTCTACAACCACTACCGAATGATATTGCAACGTTTAGTTTGGTTAGAGGGCATTCGAAAGAATGATCTGAGTGTATAAATACTTAGATAATGCAACTTACAACTACCTATTTATTTAATACGGAAGTAAGACAAGTGGAACGTTTTAATTAAACTATTCAATTCATTGTTAGAATAGTGAGCAATTTAAATACTGCAGATTCAATCATTTATATATTCCATTGGGAATGTATTAGAATTTCCAGTTATATTTTCTCTTAAATAATTTTAATTAACTGTGGCATATTTTAAATTCATTTAATTTAATTAGACAAGATTTTTAATGACGCGTTGTAATACTTTTGGGTGACTAAGGTCATAAACTTCTATCTGGTCATTCTATGTAAAACACTTAACAAGGATTACAAAAACAATAGAAATGTCCCAAAGCTTGGCTAAGGTAGGGCAATCTCTCCAAAAGCACTGGATGTATACGTATATTTATACGATTCGTATTAATTCTCTCGATAGGGATTGGCCTAAGTGTGTGAATATTTTCTGAGCACCACTATCTATTCTATCCTATCCTATTTATTAAAACATTATGCTAAAAATAATAACAGTCAAGTTGCTTCCATCCGACTCTTATGTTCTCATTTTGTATACATTATATTGGGTCTTTGATGAACAGCATGCTATTAACAAAAAAAAAATTATGTCTTAAAATCATGCTAACTATGAGTATGTACTTGTAAATATAACAAAAATACTTTGTGTTGTTATTTATAACTATCGTGTACAGTACCATTTAATGTCTTGATTGTTTTGAATTAGTCTTGTAAATATTTATAAATGCGAAACAGGAAAAATAAATTTTGGCAATTTGATTGTGTGAAAAACACTTATCAAACATCAACAGATATAAATTTCGATGTCAACCATTTTCATAGCTAATTTACGTTGCTACTAATTTTCTAATTTTAAAATAAATAAACAGTGTGCGACGTATTTTGTCGTGAACTCACATCAGTATTTATCGGCTAATTTTTTTGCCGTCTGGACTCTGAACATTATAAACATTTTTCATTGATAATTTAATTTAAATATGTGTGTAGTATGATCGCTTAACTTAACCCAATCAAATTACCATATGATCTGTGAAAAAAAAATTTATCAATTCTATTTATAATAATTTGATATTAATATTTGAGTAAAGAAAAAAAATGTCCTCAATCAGATACGAGACGTTGTTTTTTTTGTACATAATTGGGAATTTTGGTTTTCCTTTTTTTTTTTTTAAACAGTTCAAAAAGGAAATTTTTGTTAAATTTAGATTTAGATACAATTTAGATTTAGATACAATTTAGATTTAGATACAATTTAGATTTAGATACAATTTAGATTAATTGATAAATACAAATTTAAATCGTTTATCTGATATCAATAACTATTCATCTAATCAGAAAGAAACACATGCAAAACTAAAAAGTTATTGAATGATTGATGATGATGATGATTATGACCAAGTGTGATTTTTTATGAATCACCTACACGTAGTCCACCATATTATAAGAGCTCATATTCTTTCTGTGTACAAATGCACCACTTAGCACTTGTGGTTTTTCATTTTTTCTTTTCTTTTTTTTTTTTTGCAAACCTTTCAAATGCGAATGAGTATGTAGTCGGCAACATTGTCCCGAAACTTTAAAAAAAAAAAAAATTGAACAACATATGTTACTCACCCCGCTATTAATATAACATCAAGCATAATTTACACACAAAAACTGAGCAAAACGACTGATCGCGTCTCTTCACGTTTGTTCGTTTAAGAACAATTCTACAAAACAATATAAATTATTATTCTAACCAAATTTTAGACGGTGATATAGAGATATATATATATAATAAAGGTGAAAGTCCCATATTGTATGGCAAAACAATCTTGCAGTCTTAGATTGTGGCAAGAAATCATAAAATCTATGATAACATAAGAATTTAATGCTGATGAGTCTAATAAATTGCACACTTCTGATTATTCTATTACAAAGTTGTGCAATTTATTAGACCTACTAACTATTAGTATGAAGTTTAAAAAAAAAAACAATAAAATCTATCCAAATAAAATCTCCCGGAACTACCGAAGCAAATTTTGTAGAATTTAATGCTTAGTTGAAAAAAAAAATCAAATAAATAAATTGTACCATTCTTATTAAAACCGCAATATATTCTCCATTTAGAACAAATATTTATGTTCGCATGAAACCAAAATAAAATTGAGAGGTAACAAACATCAAAGTGCTATCTACGCATCAATGAAAGTTTAATGAGATCATAAACTCTCTTTCTCCCATATATTTTGCATTTCAATTTAATTTCTTTCGATTTTTCTGATTTTTTCCTGATTTTCCCATTTATTGGAAAATTCTATTTTTATTCTATAACTTAATATTTCATGATACTATATAGTTAGTCAGTATTATGTAATGTATAATATCTCTCTTTCTATGTACTTAAAAGCAATTTTGAATTTTCTTTCATTTTCTCACGCATCGTCTATGTTTGGCACAACTTAAATTTAGCCGGTTGGACCACTTGCTGAGTCAGTTGGGTTTTTCATGAAAAACCATGACTAGAAAATGGATGTTTGAACGGTTCTTTGATGTTTGGTTGGCTTCTGCACATGTCTGATTTATTTAATTATAATAAACAAAACAAGTGTGAATAAAACATTTGGATTCAGAGCAACATTTGGATGGGTAGGGGTACGTACGGATACGATACGAATATTGTGTACAATTGTATAGGTCAGTCATATATAGACAATTAATTTTAGGTATATGTACGTACATATATTAGTATAGGTATATAATGAACGCGTTAAATGTTGTGCGTGTGCCAGGTGATCTAGATTTAGTAGATAGCATCCAGATGGCGGTAATAAATTTTATTTTCTTCTGCCAGTTTAGTTTTCTTTTGGACAATAAATACAATAAATTTGCAGCAAATGGGTTTGTGCGGTTGTTGTTTTTAGTAATGTATTGCAGTAAAATTTTAATTAATTTAACAATTGACATGATGCACCTTTTTGAGGATGATGTTGTTGCACTCTTGTTAATTCAATATACATATACATTCACAAATCCAAACATGTATATTTCTGGTTATTGATTCAAATTATCTACCTTTATCTTCTTTTTTTAGATTGTTTTCCTTAAAAATATTTTTTAAAAAAATGTACAAATGTGTTTATTGCTAGATTGTGGGCAAACTTTAAATACCAGGTCAATCAATTTTTGATATTCCAACAAGAAGACTATTCGACTATTGAATAGTAAAGTAGACTGAGTCTGTGATATTACTAATTCATTGATGTATAATATGTAGATATATCGCCAGTAAAAAAAACACCCTTTGTTCAGAATCGAACTTCCCGAACGATAAAATCGTTATTATAGTCAGGCTCCACTAGGTGCGCTTATCACGTATATTCAGCTCTGGTTGTTAAATGAAAAAAAAACAACTAGAACTTAACCATTTCGGTTTACTTAATTACTTAATGATGTCATGAAAGCGTTGAGATGATCGAGGTCGCAGCCGCCAAATTAGACAGGCATTCTTCAAGGCTCTCTTTTCTAGGCTTTTTTTTTTCTTTCAACACTATTTTATATGTTTTTTTTAGCCTCGCTATAAGCAATTGGTTTGATGCAGCCCTGGTTAAATAGTTACATTTATTTGGGTTCATGTATGTACAAAGTATTTACAATTATTTATTGTATGTTTTTTCTATATGTAATGAATATTGTTTCCCTACATCATTATGTCCATGTAATATATTAATATATGTATACGTATAGTTATATAAAAATATTGAAACACAACTCCCTCCCCCCCGAGTTTTTAATTTGTAACCGAATACTATGTACAAATAATATTTCTGCACTTCCATTTTCAATTGTATGTGAATTTATTGTCGAATAAATATAAAAATTTACAAAAATTATTTGATCTGGTAAAACACAGCAAAATAAAATTTATGAATGACTTTTTACCAAATAAAAATTTATATTTTTAATAAACTAAAAACAAAAAAAAAATACTGGGTACATTAAACCGATGTATTTCCCATAAATATGGGGGATGCAATTTGTTATTTTTTATGGGAATGGAACATCTTATGGACTTGTGGTAGTGTACATGCATGATATAATATTATATACTATTTATGTATATGATGTATAAATAGCATGTACTCCTATATATTATTTAATATTTATACAGTCAATTTAATATAAATTTAGAGCAAAATATAAATTTTGCTTGTTATTTTAGTAATATTACTGAATTATGTGTTTTTCATAGTGCTTCGGTAATTTATGTTTAATTGAATGCATTTTCTCAAGAAGCAATTTTATAATGGCATCAGAGACACACATTAAAGAAAATTTATTGCTATGGCTACATTAACATACTACATAGGAAAATAGAATTGAAATAATGATAATGCCAAAAATTAGTAAAATAATTATACAGTCCATTTAATACTTAAAATATTTTTACAACATTGTTATGGCCATTTTTTTTAGTGTCATTGAACTTTGGGCAAAGCAAAATTATTGTAGACTTACCAACAATATAGGAGGGTGAATCAAAAATCATCATACATTTTTAATTGAAAACTTCATTGGCCAGCTGTAAAAATTGTCCTTGTACATATATGTAGGTGCTAACATAGTATGTAATTTACTATACTACTGTTGTTCTTTTTTGATACAATTCACGAACTATATGAATTTGTCTGATGTACATATACTCTATGCATATTCCAAATGATCTGCAATTAAGTTTTGATATAATCTTGGTACGTATGGAGGAAGGGGGTTGGGAAACTTGGTTTCTTAATCTCAATCATTATTCAGATTTTCTACAGTACATTTCCAATTCTAGGCTAAATTATGTAGGTAGAGTGACTTTTTAGTAGCGTTTCACCATTACACAACATTCATAAACAATCATAAGTTAGATTTAGCCAATTTCTCTATAGAGTTTTTTTTTCTGCGCCCGGATTCTTTATTAACGTCATGCCAATAAAAAAAGTTTTAAATTTACAATGCCTTTATAAAAAGATATATCGTAAGTGAATCTGAGGTTGGGTGTTTGGATTACAAAAAAAACTGTCTAATAACGAGCAATAACAGCTATTTATTTTCAATTTATTACTAAATCATGCATGAAATGGATGAAATTCTACGGAAAATTAGTTTTTTAGTATTGCAAAGTGAATAAAACTCCTTTATTTCTTTATTCTATAGAATTTGTGTAAATTGTTTGTAGAGACATTAAAAAAAAAAACAATTAAGGCTGACGTACACAGAGGCGGTGGCGACAATATTGATTAGGTTTATACCTAAATATTTTCTGAAATCTTCTCAACTTTCTTATAAATCTTTAATTTTTTTTTAATTATCCGTTTATATTATGATACCATCAATGGTAAAAAATTAATTTCATTGCAGCACTTATATGTTATGTTTATTGATACAGTAGAAATATGTACCTAAGTTACAGAGTAAATTATACAGTGTGTAGTAAATGTGCACTAACCTCATACATATGTATGTACATATATGTAATACAACATTGTAGATGGTTTATATGCAGCAATTGAGTTAATTAAATTTCTTTCACTTTACTCCACATATTGGTTTATTTATCGATTCGGTTTATTTGTTATATGTTCAGAAGAAAAGATATGCTGACAGTGCTGCAATATATCATATATCGGACATATGTTTTGGATTATGTTCACAAGATACTTTTGTTATGATTTATAAACGCAAGTCTAAACAATACTGCATTAGCGTGAGCAATAATGCATCAATTACTTATTACTACTGTTTTGATTCTTAGTATTGCAACTGTTTTGTTTGAATGTTAATTTGTTAATCAATGTTGTTTATTTCAATAAATTTATTGATAATTGATTCACAGCAATGTAATTATTGTACAGTTATGTTAGTAATTCGATTGAAATATGGTGGAGTGATTATGTAGCTAGGGCTTAGTTTTGTAAAACAGTATTTTTATGGCGCTTGCTTTTCAAAGCTACAGTCCAATTATACTAGTATGTCCCTAATTGTTTTTGATAATACCAATACTTTACCGTTTATTTGATCCAATTCAGTTTGGATGATTCCATTTTTATTCACTACTGTTTGGTGCCTACATATGCCCTCAGGATTTTTTTTCCTGACATAGTTATTACATTTGTTTCAGAAATTCCAATAGAAAAATTTATAGCTAACCAGATATTATTATTTGGAACATTTACGACCACAAATTAACTCTACTTACTACTGAAAAAAATATTTTATTTTTAATTCTGTTATAAATACAATGCTTTTTATCCAATTATTCACACTAATCATATAATTTTAGTGCAAACACGTAATTGACATTGGTAACACAACTTTTCTACACAGCAAATTCAAATGGAAAGCATACGTTGAGTATCCCTAATTGACATATGTTGTGAACAACAAACAAAACAATAAAAAAAAAAACGCATAAAATGTAGCAAATCATAATCATTTCCATAAGCAAATAGAAGGTAATAAACTCAACATGAAACCATAAATCACTTTGAAAAACCACGCATAGTTGATATCTTTCACGTTTTTCATATCTCAATAGTTGATATGTACGTGATCAACTGACATACATAGAAGAAGTAAACATAAACATTAAAAACGAACAAAAATCAAAATGTCAATAGATGTACATAACTATTAGGCATATATGTACATATATGTATGTTGTGTTATTGTGTATTGTTCGATATTGTGCTAAAACGAAATGCGAAATGGACACCTACACACTTCATTGATTTTTGTTTTTGTTTTTCTTTAAGTTAGAAAATAGCCAGACTTTGTACACATAACGTTCGATGAATTCCAAATCAATTCAATTAAATATTTTTATTTTTTTAAAATTATATAAATTTAAATATTTTAAAGGAGCTTTTACATTATGTCTAACTTTCTTTTTTCAGATACTGATTTTTTTTTTACATCGTAATCAAAATCTTAATACACTACGATCTCGGTTTGTGTCGCTTCGATGTTGCCTCGTTTATGCGTAGCATTGAATTAAAGATTTTTTTTTTAAATTTTAATAATTATGCGTTTCAATTTGGCTCAATTTTCACTTTTTATGATATTATTTATTTAGATGAGACATATTAAAAGAAGTCCTATGGAAATACATAATATTATAGATTATTTCGATTTGCGTCGGCATTCTGTGGAACCAATTAACAAAATAAATCGAGGTCTTGGTTGAAAATTGAACTTTTTAAAGCTGAAAATTGAACTTTTTAACATGAAAATTGCGAAACTTTTAAAATAAATACATTTTAAATAAATAAATAAAGGATGAATACGACAACTCAAAAAAGCATAAATTCTGATATTGAGAATGGAAAAAAATTCCCATCCCTATTTTTTTTCCACCCTTAATGATTAGATAGACTTTAAATATGATCATGTGGAAGTTTGAATGAAAAAGTAATTACAACAGAAAATTTCCCAAGTTCGTTGAAAAAAATATACCTAATGCTAGTCATTTTAGCGATTTGGGTGAAAGGTTTTTTTGTACGCCTTGTTTCTCCACCCCCACCAAAGATATGTAAAATATTTGTTTTTTAAACTATAAGTGACAATTAGAGAGAAAGAGAGACCTGAGTTTTTTGGTTTTTTTTTGTTGCTGTAACTAATAAAATGCTTTTTTTGTTAAATAAAATGTATACGTGTAAAATTCCTGTAAATTTGCATATAAATTTGGGGTTGCCAATTTGAATAACAATTGGTTAACATTTTCCATACCCTCCCCAGCTACCTAGTCTTTTTTTCCCGATCTTTTTCAAAAATTCATAACGCAAAAATTACTAATTTAAAATAAACAAATATTTTCATTTTTTATTATAAAAACTTTGACTAACTGCTTTGAATTGGCATGGAATTCATCATCCATATTATACATGAACCTATTATACACACAACGAGCAAAACTACTTACGAGAAAAATTGTCATTTGACAGAGTAGTTTGGATTTATGTTCGCACACATAAAATCCATTTGTTCGGATAAACTTTTCAATTTTCCAGAACTTCAACTCTGACCTTTTCGTATAAATTATGAACGCTTTTTGAGAACTTTGTTTATTACAAATTATGTATATGCGTGACAAACCAATATCTGAATATAAGACGAGAAGAAATAAAATGTTAATTAGCATTTATATTACGTTATTTCAAGTCTCAGCTATAAAAGAATAGATTTGTTACACGTACTGTTAACAAATATTGTTTTTCTCATCTGACGGCTAGAAAATTGTTTTTAATTATTTATGTAAAAATCTTTAAGGAATTTATTTCTGTTTGCCATAACAATATTGCGAGAAATGAAGTCTCATCAAACTTTAGTTTTTCGTCAGAAGTTTTTTTAAATCCACCTTCAATTCCGCTAGGATAATTCGAGTTAATAAATAGTTATTACAATTAGGTACACAACGACACAAATGACGAATGTTGCTCGGGTGCCTATATTCTAGGCGTCGCAGAAAATTGTGTGAATTATTTGAAACTGTCAAATTTTTAAGAACATGTTTTTTAAGAAAAATATTGATTAGGGTCCTATATAGCTATAATAAGAAAAACTATTTTTCTGTATTCAATCGATCCAACCTAGTGTTAGTTGTGTTTATGTATTGGACATGATTTTTGCTAGCCGGCAGTCAGTTCATTACTTCCAATTGTTCATTTAGGTTTTAGCAATAGAGATTTTTCTAAAATAATGGTGATCATTAAATGACATTTTTGTTGTTGTTGGTGGAAGCAAAGTATGTAAGATAATATTTATACCTACATAAATACATATGTACATAAATCTATTTACAGATATTGTAATGTACATACATATATATGCAAGCACAACTCGTATAGTTACCGTATAGTTTATATAAATATTAATTAATAGCTAATGATACGCACATTTAAATAAAAATCCATTTGATAAATGGGCTTAATCCTTCGACATTATCGTTTAATTAATTTGATTAGGCAAATATAATAAATCACTTAACAATTTATTATAAAGCGTGCATGCAATCACGGAATGTCAGCGTCATTTGATGAGTGACAATTATCATAAAACTTATGTATGACAAGAGAATGTTTATATAAATTCTCGGCTATTACTAGAAGTAGTTAAATAACAGATACACTAACTACTAAATGGGTTGATAATTGATATGATGTGACTTTTATTCAGAACATGATTTTAAAACAAAATAATACAAATCAGTCAGACAAACTTAATTTGTGTTATTGCTATTGTCTGGTCGATTTGTTGATGTAATTGTTTTTAATAAATAAATAATAAAAGTCAGAAATGCTGTACAGTTAGTAGGACCTAAGCCCATTCAATACTGGATCAATTATTGTAAGGGGCTCTATGTTTGTATTTTAGATTGAAGTCTGTACTAATAGCAATACTTAAAGTGTAGTATATGGATTCAAGTGCTGCTGCTTATTATTAGATATTATTGATTGAGAACGATTCCCAATGATTGACTGCCGCTGAAATTATGTTTATAATATTTTCAAATTGATTTTCACAGCCACGTAGTGACTGACTACAAAACTGACTCCGTCCTGGCATTACATATCGGACTGCACACCACATCATTCTTTAAGCTCTTTGCTTTTTTGAAAGCGACTACTTTTTATACCCGTATGATGTTAATCGAAGGGTATTATAACTTTGGTACGGAGTTTGTAACGCCCCTTAATACTC
>JANSTT010023269.1:0-40208 GCA_026745375.1 Platyura marginata | reverse complement strand
AATGATAGAGAATAAAAAAATTAAGATTTCATTCATAGACTAAAAAGTTCCACGAAATACCGTTATGGCGCTGCAATTAATTTTATGTCATTTCTAGTGTTTTTAATCATTGGTATTCAATTTATCCAATTATATTTATTGTACAGACAAAATAGATAATCGGTGTAACTAATTTTGCCTTCTTTACTGGTTTAATAAAATTTCAGCTGAAACAATTGCCAACCATCAAAGTAAACTCACATTAAGTCCATCACAAACGGAAGTGGTTCTATATGTGAACGATTCATATATTGTCAGTTGCAATGGGCACAATAAAACCCGTGTAAGATGGTTGAATCCAAACAAAAATATTATCGAGGATAGTAAGGGACGAGTGCATGTTGAGGAAAAGTCTGAAGGTATTGTATATATCATTTCTCAGTTTGATCACTGTTATCAGTCATTTTATTTATTTTATATGCAGGACTGTTGGCTTTGGTATTCGAATTAATTTCCCTGTCGGACAAAGGTGATTGGATGTGTCATGGTGAACAGGGTGATTTACAAAAATCGTTTAATATGGTTGTAAATCGTAAGTATAATAAATGAATATGAAAATTGATTGTCTTTGTACATACAATCTATGTACTTTCAGAACCAATTTCGTTTATGGATACACCAGTTATGCAAAGTGTGCGAGAGGATAAGGAAGCACTTATACGATGTATGGTTAAAGGCGATCCAGAACCAACAGTTTCTTGGTATTATAATGGACAAATATTAAGTAGTAAGAAAGAATATTAAATTGATGTTATAGCTCCGATTATTTTTATTCGGTGTCGATGTCTCCAAATGCCAATACATGTTGAAGTTATTCCAAACTATTCCAATCTACAAGTTTTTTTTTTTTTTTTTTAATTTTAGTGCCAAATCAAAAATTCACAAAAGTTGCTGATGGTCTTGTTATAAAAAAAGTATCGAAAAACGACAGCGGAGAATATACATGCAAAGCGTTTCAAGTGTCGACAACAATTAGCAATGTTAAAGAACAAACGATACGTCTTAATATTCAACGTAAGTATATAAAAAATTATTTACATTGACCTGGAGAAACGAATCAAATACAACAATACCTCACATACTCCGGCTTTGAACAGTCCGGATTCAGTATAGTCAGGTTTGGAGCAAAATAAAAATAAATTCTAACAAATTAGTACAAAAATTAATTTTTTCCCTTTATACAGTCAAGACCTTTTTGTGCGGTTTATTTCTATGCGGTTTTAAAGTCATACATTATTGATAACATACGGTTTAATGACAATTTCCCGAAAATACAATTCAAAACAAACACAATACATTTTTTCGACGCTGGCGTGGATAAGTTTAATCGCAGCGATTTTTAACCCAATCTAACCCGGCGATCGTTACAAAAATATTTTGGGTTTTCGGGGAATCCTGTAGACTGTACCTAGGCTCATCTATATACTGAATCACGGCATATAATTCTTAATTTTAAATTTAATAATTATATTTTAGATAAACCGATTGCACCACCGAGAAAAGCAAGCGCTGATATAGCATTTGGATATATACGAGGAACAGTAAATTTAACATGTGAGGCAGAGGCTGAACCTGCGGCCAATTTCTCATGGTATCGACATAACAAAAAGCTTAGTACGAAAGTTCACCTTATGCACACTGTCGGTCATATATCTGTGTTACAGGTAATATTTCTATTAAAATAAGTAATCCTAGTAAAGTGGAGGGTTTTTTTTTGTTTTTCATATTGTAGATAATTGTTAACGATTCCAAAGCATTTGGAGACTATAAGTGCAAAGCACAAAATAATTTGGGCACATTTGAGCGAACAATTACACTGTCCGAAGGAATTAAACCAGAGCCACCAAATGATATATCACTTCGTGGTGTTAATTCGGATACGTTCGATTTGGATGTTGGAGCGGTACGAACATCGAAAATTCGTCATCCAATGGATATAAATGGTTATCGTTTTGAAATTATATCGGTAGCCGATTTTCGTGCAAATGGTGGTAAATGGGATAAAGCCAGAATATTAGTTTTAGGCTTTGAAGATGGTAAGTCAATTATCCATTCATTAGTACATAACAATAGATAAATTCTGAGGATTATTTTTGTAGGTGTTACATATTTAATAAATAATTTAGCGTCAAACACAAGCTATCTGGTTCGGGTAGCATCAAGAAATCCAGCTGGATTAAGTGATTGGACAGGACCAAAAGAATTTATTACACATCCTAAAGAACCACTTGGTCTAATACCAAATTTATCAAGGAAAATTAGTATTTCCACCTACAGTATTTTAATAAATTTAATAGTTTTATGTATAAGAATGACTTATATTCCGTCCAACAGTTTTAGACTTAAATGGATAGCGTGAGTTCATACATAACACAATATTGTTATTAAATAAATTTCTATCAGTTGGATTTAAAAATTGTATTATAACAAAAATGTTAATGTTAAATTATACATAAAAAAAAATTAAAATGTGATTTAGTAAACAACAATAATTGGGGTTGGAAATAAATAAATATGTACAGTAGATCAGTATTTATTAAATCAATCACTTATTAGCATGACCATTTTATAGTAAATCTATGATTTATCCCAAGCAGCAATTTAACACCGAAGAAAACTTAAATTGATCTCGCATTAGATGGAACACGTTTTAAAAACGTTCTAGTAACAGCACAATTTTGACCAGAATAATTTAATTTCTATGAATTAAATAGCCCCCGCCACATTTTGGCAATCTGGCATTCGTGGTTCCAAATGGACCCCTTCCATATAATTTTCATTTTTTTTTCATCGAATAAATTAAGGAATCACCACTTAACGAATATCCTTAACTGGGACACCCTGTATATGAGAAGAAGTGAGAAATAAGTATACGAAATATTGAGTATACGAAGAAATAAGCATTCGAAAAAATATGTCACCAAGAAGAGAGTATACGAAGAAAATATGTACGAAACATTATTGTCTACCCGAATCTATGAATGTTTAAGGTTCCTCACCTCCTCACAATCTATATGCTAAAATTGTTAAAGCTAAATCTAGTCTAGACCGTTCATCCTATATTTTGTAGGAAACCAATTAAATATACGATGAATCATACTCATCCTTGAAGATCTACATGTAATTCCAATTTTTATTTATTGCATTACCTTATTTTGGATTATCTTTTTTGTTTCTGAATATAATTATAACTTTAGGATACCTACTCATTCTGATTCTTCAATGAACTACACTTTAAAATACTAGGCAATCTTTCCGCATTGTCTTCTATTTAAATTTCTATGGTTTTGACAGATACCACCCACATATATAAAAATTCACCAATAGATAGAGTCCACTTGAATATAATATAAAAAAGCTTTCATACATCAAGCTTAATTTATACCTAACATTATAACCTATACTATTCGTAAGCTTTCAAAATCAGCTGACGGTTGCCATAATTGTTTTCTTATCATTCGGAAAACAAACTTTTACAATCTTTTTTTTTTTTTGTGGCATACAAAAAACTATGATTTACCGTCACTATTGAGTAACAATTTCCTTATAAACCGATGTGGCGTAATTGAGTGACATGTAATTATGTATTAAACATAAAATTATGATGATAGTAAGGTGCATTAAAGTATTGTTGGCCATTATTTTAAGTTTTATGTTCACACTTTCGTTGGCAAAATTGGTGATATGTTTGTGGGATAATCTTGATGTGACTAGAAGTGGTCGACTGGATGTTGATGTTTGGCTGGATCAAAATGATTTTGGCAAATATAAAGAATTGTTTAGAATGCATGGTAAGTTTGGTAATAATCATTATTTTTTAAGATAATGTGCTGAAATGTGAATAAAAATGGAAGCTTCCGTTTAGTCTCCTCTTGGTGATATATGAAAAGACCTTTTTATAAAAAAGATGTGTAAAATATGTGCATATTGTAAATATGTATAATTTATATTAGTACCTAAAGGTGTAACCAAAATTATTATCATTAGTTCATTAATTAATTAAATATTTAATCAAAATCTGTGTTATTTTCATCTTAACAAGAAAAGCTTTTCTGCGTCTGTGCACATTTTCCTTGGGAAAATGTATTTACAGCTTTCAAAGAGGCGGTGTTAGAAGTTTACTACCGTTTGGATACCTGTACCATTGTATAACACAAGGAACCTGAAAATGCCGCGCGTTATATGAGATTCAAAAAATGTCACATTTATGTAATACGGAAAGGAAAAATCGGCCCGAGCGATCTTAGGGGTGGAAATTCGGGAAAAAAAATTTTTTGTTCAGTTTTTTCTAATTTTTCCTAACATTTTCGATGAAAGTTTCTTAAAAAAAATATTTGGCCGACCATCCATCGATATGGTGAGAAATTTCCATAGAAAACTACATAATTCCAAAAACAGCATATTACTAAAAGATTTTTTAAAAATCGGGTGATTTGAATATAGCCTCGAGACTACACTCAAATTAAAGCGAATCCAACGACATATAGATGTTGAATCTATCATGTCCTTTAATATTTATTTAAAAGTTGCGGTCTTTCGTTTGATTAGAAATTGTTGGATATGACAATTTTAACTAACACATAGTGAAACTGAAATGTTTTTCATTGTGATTTAGGGTTACGTTCCTGATTTTATTTAATATTTATTATACGTTCGTATAATTATTTCTTTGTATGAAAAAAAAAAATAGTTTTCTGGAAAGGAAATAGTTTAATAAGGTATTTAGTTATAGACATTACATTACATTACATTACAATTATAGGTGTTCTAAAAATCTAACTAAAAAAGTATTCCTTTTCCAAGGCAACAGTTAGTAGGGCACGCACGAAAGCTGTCACGAAAAAGTGAGCATACGAAAAAAAATTAGTGTCTGAAATAACGAAGCATACGGGAGGCATAGTAAGCAAAATAAAATAATTTAAAACACAACAATATTTAATCAAAATAAATTATTAAATTTGATATTGATTTTTATTTTCGCCGCTGCAAAAATGTTTATGTTCTCTCGTGTACGTTCTCATTTTTAAATACTCCACCAGTCGTTTAGTGTCGCTTATATTGAACGGTACTTGTATCGTCCCGATAACCCACACAGCCATACTCCTTTATATCCTTTACCTTATCCGCAATATTCCTCTGAATAAAAATAAAATCCCCACTAAACTTACCTATACCTTAAAGTTAAACTGAAAATAAAGCAAATTAATATTTACAGCGCTATTAAATTCCTTCGAAATAATTAATCAATACTATAGCTATTTGATTGCGACGAAACATTGTTATTGTGAAAAGTGGTGCAAAAGTTAATTTAATTTTGAAAAAATACCTATATTTAGGCTACGATTTACATATCAAAACGCTTGAGACATAAAACTGTGATTTTTTCCTTTACTAAATTATGGAAGAGAATTCGCTATTTTAATTGTTAAATATATAAAAATTATGCATCGCAATACACAGAAAAATATTTCCTAGCTACTCCATTATTTAAGCTTTGTTCACGAAATAAAAGTTCTAAAGGAAAAAGTAAAAAAAAAAATATGTGGTCTCCAGCATCAGAAATTAATTCCATTGGAATGACGACAATGCGCAACTCCACATCGGTTTCATCAGGTTTGTTTGGTTTGGTTATACAACTCTTGATAAATATTGATTTTACTTTCTGAGCCTGTTTATGAAAATAATTTAGAAATCTGATATCAGCTGAAACAGGAATTTTTGAATAAAAAGATAATTACACAGGTTTAGAAAGGATTCGCACAAAAAATATCAATTGATTTTCTTACAAGATAATATTATTTTGGTTTTTGTACTGTTACGTAAAAAAGTCAAATTATATATTTATGTGCAAATGGCTTAGTGGGTATAAATCGTTACTTTTAGAGCGTGGGAAAGTTGTAGGTTCCAAAAACCTAACCTAGAACCTAATGGATTAAAACAATTTTCATTAATTGTAATATCTCATTTGTTCTGGGTACCGGATTAACCTTAAAACCTAATCTTTAGAGTATTGAGTATTGGGTTGGGGGTGATCGATGCGCCTTGACCTATTTACATCTATTGTGCCCCCGCTTTTTACTTCTATCTTCATGGAGCCACTTCAGTTTTCTTTTGGGAATTTTAGAATCTTGAGTGGATTTAGGAATGGAAGGTCCTTTTCGGCTAGACGGCACTCCCCCAGTTGATCTCTACTTTTGTGGATGAGGACTCCGCATTCCGTGATGAGATGTATTGGCGTTTCATCTGTTTCTTCACAGAACCTGCACGTGCCGCTTTCTTCCAGACCCAGCTTCTTTAGCTGTCCCTTGAGCCTTCAATGGTCTGTCAGAAATCCGGTTTATCCGCTCCATAGGTGTTGATGATTGGTCTCACCATCATGGTGTACATCCATCGCAGGGTAGCTGGATTACACCCCCTGCCTCGTGTGAGGTGTTGTGAAATGCCCCTTCGATATCCAGAAACGCACATATGGCCGTTTCTTTCGAGTCCAGGGCTACTCTTATGTTACTACACAGCTGATATAGTGCGGTTTCTGATGATCTACCCGCTCTGTACGCATGCTGATTGTGGTGTAGGGGTAGAATTCCTAACACCGTTGTTCTTGTGTAGTTGTCCACTACTTTCTTTCTCCATCGTTTTTAACATAAACGATGTCAGACTAATTGGTCTGTAGGACTTAGGGTGCGTCGTGTCTTTTTTCCCCACTTTCGGTATGAACATCACCTTTGCCCTTCTCCATATCTTCGGCGCCATGCTACTTCTAAATATTCTTACCTAATCTAAATTAAGAAACTATTTATTTTAGGAATATCATCACTGTCTAGCTGTGGCGATCCAGAACGGCTTCCCGAACTACCTGCTGGCGATGAACAACGCCTACAACGAGCAGCACTACATTTACAGCAAAAGTTAATCCTTCGAGAATGGCTAAAAGACCATCAACTTCAACATCACTATTCAAGGTAAACCCCGATCAATCGTATACCTCTGTAATCGAAAATCCACCTTAAATACTTTCTTCTATTTAAAACAGGCTTTTATCCGTTGAAGTAGCATCTCTGGAAGACGTTTATTGGCTAGAAGATTCTCGAGCAAGTCAAGTGCTTGGCAAAGACTGGCCAATTTGGTCAAAAGCTCGCCAACTATTGCCAACATCTAAGCCCGTATTGGAATCACTTAAGGCAGATCTATGGTCGACGGTTGTAAAATCAAGTCAACATCAGGACGCGTGGACATGGGGTGGAATGTTAGTGGTTTCAGTTTCAGTTGCCGGTCTTGTTACGTTAGCCGCTATGACACAGCCATCTCTAGCGCCCGAAGCACGTCATTCACTGTTGCAGTATGTAACTGGAAAATATTTGTTGCCAGCCAACTGTAAGGTTACGTGGGATTGGACAGATCCACATGTCGTCGGTGGTACAATGATATTTATTGTAAGATTTTTTCAACGTAATGGACAACCATATCCAATCTGTGATACTGATCAATTTTTTGTTGAAGTTACTGAAGGAAATCGAAAGGTAAAAGACGCATAAAATAAATGTGATTAAAAAATCAATAATTATTGTTATTGCAGGTAGTTACAATTAGTGAACTCGGATCGGAAACGGATCCGAATAATGCAAACATTGCCATTGTAAAATTTACAGTAAGAACTGCCGGACAGTATAAAATATCGGTATTAATCGGTTCCAGTCATATTGCTGGTAGTCCATTTTTTAAGACATTTATACCCGGTACGATGGATGCACGTCGGTCACGTCTTATACGACCCGCAAGTACAGTAGTTTGTTGCGCTGGCGCACCAACTCTATTACATATCGAACCACGTGACGATTTTGGCAATGCTTGTGTATTTGAAACAGACGATGATCCCGTTAAGGTAAGATCAGTTAACCTATTTGTGCCCAGAATTTTTTTTTATAGATATAAAGGAATTTATAAGCTTTGGGCTGTGGAAAGCATTTTCAGTAATATTTTAAAAATAGAAAGAAACCGATTTTTTTAAATTTTCTTTTCCCATATATGTTATTTGGCATCATAATTTTAAACAATAGCTATTTTCGGCTTCCTCAATATTATGATTCATTAACATTCAGTATATTTATATTATTTATTTGGTTATAGGGATATAAGGTGGAAGTATTTGATCTACATGACAAACTAGTCGAAAAACTAATGAATGCTGTAACATTAGCCTATGACAAAGTTAATTCTCGCGTAACAGTAACTGCTCTATTTCCTGAACCAATATGTCTACGAGCAACTATTAGTTTTGATGGACAGAAACTTCCAAACGGAGATTTTGACATTATTGTTTTAAGCAGTAAGTACATTCCAATTCCATGTTGTAAATATTCCATAAAACCATTATTAATATATATTACCTATAGGTAGTGATAACACCCTGGTGCACAAAAATGTCGCCTCCCGTAAGCATACAATTTGCTATGAGGCAAAATTAATAAGTATTTTTGGTCAACCAAGGACGAAACCAAGAAAAGTTCTATGCTACGTCGGACCAAAACAAGTAAATTAAAATTAGCAAAAATATTCAAATAATCAAAGCAAGTAAAAAATAAAATAATTAAGAAATCTAAATTGTTCCAGATAACGATTAAGGAAATGATTCTGAAGTTTATTCCAAAACGAATTGCCACATTTCGATTATGTCCATCTACAAAAGTAACACAAATTATATCTCTCTCTCTGAACAATATTCCCTCTTACTCTTACTTATTGATATTGCAGTTTAACTTTTTGCCGCCAACGAATATGCAAACAAATGGACCGGTCTTTATTATTGACGATGGTTCACAGCCGAAAATCGAATTATCATCAAAAGACCGAAATGTCATTGCGGCCACTTTTACACATTTTCTATTGAAAAACATTGGCGGATCGGAAACATTTAAGGACAAACAAGATTTTTTTTATCACGAAGTACGTGACGTCATTTGTAAATGTTATTTAAATTAATGTTAGTGAATTTTCACGACGATTTCAGGTACGAAAATTTCATTCACACTATTATCACGAAAAACTATCGTTAAAAGTTCAACGAGAAAAAATACTAGAATCCAGCATGAAGGCTACTAAAGGATTTTCGGTATCCGATTGGTGTGGAAATTTCGAAGTAACTTTTCAGGGTGAACAAGGCATCGATTGGGGTGGTTTGCGACGTGAATGGTT
This sequence comes from Platyura marginata, assembly GCA_026745375.1. Lineage (NCBI taxonomy): Eukaryota > Metazoa > Arthropoda > Insecta > Diptera > Keroplatidae > Platyura > Platyura marginata. The sequence continues at coordinate 30,977 of JANSTT010023269.1, read as the reverse complement.
TGAACTGATATGTAGCAGTTTATTTGATCCGCGTGGCAGTCTTTTCTGTACATTTCATGATAAACGACAAGCGCTTGTTCATCCGAATCCGAATCGGCCAACACATTTAAAATTGAAATATTTTGAATTTGCCGGCAAAATTGTGGGCAAATGTTTATATGAAAGTGCTTTGGGTGGATCATATCGACAATTGGTTCGAGCACGATTTTCACGCTCATTTTTGGCGCAACTCATTGGCTTGAGAGTTCATTATAAATACTTTGAACAGGATGATCCGGACTTGTATTTATCAAAGATAAAATATATTTTGGATACAGATTTGGATACAACCGAAAATATGGAATTGTATTTTGTCGAGGAGGTGTATGATACGTTAGGTCAATTAAATAAAACCATTGAACTTATCCCAAATGGAGCCAAAGTAAGAGTAACTAATTCTACAAAAAATCAGGTAACAATATTTTATTTAAAATCGAAATATATAACTGTCATTTTGTTTTATAGTACTTGGACGCATTGGCACAACAGAGGTTATGTAACAATGTTCGAGAAGAGGTTGAAAGTTTCCTCAAAGGCTTAAACGGCATTATTCCAGACAATTTGCTAAGCATTTTTGATGAAAATGAATTGGAGGTAAGACCTATCCATAATTATCAACTTTTTTTTAATTAAGGGAACCATTAATTATATGAAAACTCTTCTTTTTTTTTAGTTATTATTGTGTGGTACTGGCGAATATTCGATTTCGGATTTCCGTGCACATAACATTGTCAATGGCAACTCTCAAGAATTCCGTCGAGTTTTAGGTTGGTTTTGGGCGGCCGTAAGTAATTTTAGCCAAACAGAAATGGCCCGACTATTACAATTTACAACAGGATGTTCACAACTGCCGCCAGGAGGTTTTCAGGTAAAATATATTTTTGAATCTATAGACAGTTAATTAATACAATTGGTTTTTTGTTTTGTAGGAATTAAATCCAAGATTCCAAATTACAGCGGCGCCTACATTTGGCAATTTACCAACAGCCCATACTTGTTTTAATCAATTATGTTTACCCGACTACGAGAGCTATGAACACTTTGAAAAAGCTTTATTGATCGCATTAAGTGAAGGAACGGAAGGTTTTGGAATGGTTTAATCAATTTTTTGGCCAAGCTAATTAAAAAAATTAATATTAGTCAGTAATTAAGAAATAATATTAGTAATATTTAGGCAAAGGAGAACAACTTGATTTATATATGTAGGCTATGTACCATAGCCTCTCTATAATAATTAAAATAGAAACTAAAATGACAAATCAATTATCAAAAAAAAAAACGTTATTTACTAAAAAATAAGATAAATCAACAAAACTAGGCCAAACTTTTTTTACGTGTGTCTTTTGAATATACATACAAACCTAAATTAAATATTTGAAATCAAGATATGGAATCAAAATGGAGTTAAATTGTGTGAACATTAAATAAAATCAAATAAAGTTCATCTAATTCACGTTTAACCTAACTTATAGGTTAGAAAAATAACAAATAATTTGTGATCTAATCCAATAAATTGGATATACATATATTATATTATATAACAAGCATTTTAGGTCGAAAATGTATTGTCATTTATGTCTGCTCTACTGTGCAGTCGAGAACAGGCATTAGTGTCAATTTGACACTAGACAAAAATTTTAATAATTCCTAAGAGATAAATAATGTAATAAAAATATTAAAAGTATGAAAAATGTTGGTTTTCAATTTATTATAGGTTGAGTTGATCCTATGCCCTTCATAATATATCAACATCATTATTGAACTTAATACAAGGAAGACAATAAGGATACGGCATAAAGTAAATAGAAATAGAGATTATTTGTCCCTTATTTCACCTAAAACACATAGCTCTTATAGAATTAAACTCTTAAAATTGACAGAGACGTTAAAGTTACAGAAAGTGAACACCGAAAATGTGGTCGGTACCTATAGTTACTGATGATCATTTTAGATACAACTTCCATCTAAATTTGATGAAAATTAGCCAGAACTTATTCGAGGAAAAGTGTGATGCTGAAAAAAAAACGAAATTATATATGCGAATATTTGGCTTATTCTCTCTTGAAGGAAATTCTATACTCGTGAATCTGAGGTGATACAAAATGCTGATATCGACCAGTAGATTTTCGTTTTTTTTATTTTTCGAGAAATGAGAATTTTATTTTAAGATTTCTCGACAATTCTCCAGAAATTAAAAAGGGAAGTTCATTTTCATTTAGTTAGTGAAACTAAACTAACTAAAATCACAAAAAAATAAATAAAAATTGAATCTACAGAAAATTTCTTTCTTGTTGTTCTTGCCAGAGAGAAAAAAAAGAACAAAATGAGAGAAAGAGAATAAAATTTTGAGCAAACAAAACGCACATGTTTCTTTCGATGATTTTTTTGTAAATAAAAAATACAAAATCGTTGATTGTTAGAGTGCGATGGTTCTATATCGAGATAGGATTTCTTGAGAATTTTTAAATTTTTTTTGCTTTTCTTAAGAAATTTTCGAGAAAAAATTCTCACGAAGAAGCACTGTCGACCAGATAGATCTACATTAAAGAGACAAAAGAACTATTTTTGGATTGGTTTTTTGTCCACCAATGTTCAATACTAACTAAGTGTTAATTGAGTCAGAATAGAGTAATTTCAAAAGATAACCGATTGCATTTTTATGAAATGTTCTGTCTATACTAAGAATTACCCGGTCAAAACTGACACAGGTCTGGTATATGTATATAATATATTACACATATATCGATTTTATTTCTTGGTTAATCGACCACAATGGTCAGAAAAGTGATTTGATAATTCTTTTATTAGATAACGAAGATACATAGATACAGAACCAATATGTAGCATTCCCTGAATCACAACTATGTACTACATTAAATATGGACATATTTAGGTATATAATGCAACTTGTTGTTCTGAATATATTCATTATGTATTATGAAATCGTCTTTTGTTTAAGGCGCCTGCGCTCCATTTTATTATATACTTTCCCTTTTTAACATATGTATATTATGTATTTCATTCAAAAATCCACCAAATAAACTGACTAGTAATTTCTCAGCCAATTCTAAGAATTTTGTATTGTGACTCACTCAGGCTAACACCACATATTAGGGATGGCAAAATTCCTCGATGGAATGGGGTGAAAATTATGTATTAGGTATTTGGTTGCTCTCTAAAAAATTTCTAGGTCATTGAATTCGTTCCTAGTATTTTGATGATGTAATCTTCCGCGTTGTGGTATTTGGTGGAATAAGAAAAGTATAGAAGGTTTTATATTGTCATTTCATGTTGGGCAGGGAGCGCTTTTGTGAGCTTGTCGTTCCCGAATTATTTTTATTTCGAATATAGATAGCAAAATTATGTATATTGGCATAGGATTTTCGTACACAAGCTTGGAAAAGCTTATTTAGAGATCACTTTGACTTTTAAAAAAAAAAATTTTTTGTTATCTTTCTGCTTGGAAAGAGTAAGAGCCACATAGCAGAGAACAATATACCGGGGATTTTTGGTAAAATTCATCAGCCATCTTTCTATGCATTTATCTATTCATCCATCCATTCGTGTCTATAGGTACATCCATCCATTCATGCGTTTAAGCCTAGGAACACTCGTCGATATATTCTACTAGTTACACCACTGGATTTTTGTTAACCAATTTTATTCAAAAATTATGCGCACAGTCACATTTAAAGTTATACATTATGTACCTACCTATATCTTCTTCTTCTCTCGAAAAATGTTAACAGCTGACCTACCATCAGAAAGCTTTAAACCATCGAACAGAGTGAAAGTGTTTTGTTTTATATTATATACGAAAAAAAGCTCTCAATATACTATATTCATAGAAAACAGGAACTTACAAAAAAGTGGGCGATAAAAGTGCATAATGTGTTAAAGTGCAAATTAAAGTAAGCTAAAGGAAATTATAAATAAATTTAGTTACAATTAAAATAAAATAAATTTCACATGGTTAGTATACTATGGACAGGTAAGTAATATGGCTGTGGCTCTTTTATCATACATAATATAACGTTTGTGACCATTTACTATACTATTTTACTATATGTACACTAATTTCTGTTTATTTATTTTAAACAAACTATTTTCTTCAGTTTTAAAGTCTAAAGCTAACGGTGTTCAGTTCTTAAACGAAGGAATCTTAAAGAAGCTTTAACGATTTTCATAAATTTGATTTTATGCAAAATTCTTACGATAAATGCCTATTTGATATAAACATTTATATTGAGAAAGGTCAGAGTGAGCGAGTTAGTTGGATCAATATATTTTGTGGGTTTTTCAAAGTTTGTAAACAGTACCTATACGTACATTGTACATAAACGAATGTATGTAATGTAGGTATGTATACTAAAAGTGTAAAGGTATAATAAATATATGTACATAGGTAGGTACCTACCGAAATAATTAACAATACGTTTTGCTATAGAAGAAATATTCACAGTCATTTTCTGTGTCACCTTTATTCATATTACTTAACAAATTTGCGTCCGCCAACAGGTAAGTATAGGATACATATAGTGAAAGTGGGGAAGCATTGATTTTATGTAACAATTTCTTAAATTTAACATTGACCCTATATATAATGTATCGTTCCGGTCGCTTGATGAACTTGCCCCGGACAAAGTGTCATTTTATTGAAATGTAAATTAAAGATTAAATTTATTCAACATATTTGCAATTATTATTATGGCCGAATAAATTCGGCTATCAACATGAAATGGAAGGATTGTTTTCCGTATAAACCAATATTGTTATAATAAACTTTTTAACCCTCTGTCGGGCGCACCTATTTCTGAAACGAAATCTTAGATATCGGCCATTAATTAAAAGGTCTTCTATCAAGTGGAAAGTAACTAACCATAGGAATAATAGAAGATTTCAAGATTTTAATCAGACTTTGATTTATTCTTATTATCAGAATTATGGTTACGCCTGATAGATCAGGTGCGTCTGACGGAGGGTTGGAGGGCTTTTATCTGCTACATCTTATATTAACCGAAAATGAAGACTAAAATCTTAAAAATTATTTCTATACTATTTTTTGATTTTTTTTCCATCTTTATCTGTCGCTAGGGGCCTACCCACAAAATGGACCAGAATATTCTCTTCTTGAATTAAATTCATCATTGTTGAAAGTGTCGGTCCTTCCATTTATTTGTTTATGTGGAGTATCGTGACCTACTATGTTACTATTTATTAAATTGATCTTACATCTTACACAGGAATAATGTTCCTTTGATAAATAGACGTCCGCTCGGGGGACACATTTTAGACATACATATGTACATTTTTTTATTACTTTAAAAAAATATGTTTTATCTAAATGAAAAATAAATTGAACCAGTAAATAAGAAAAAATTAGCTACGCCGATCACAAAAATAAATATTTGAAATTTGTAATTATTGTTTGTTTTTCTTTGCTTATAAAAAAAATGTGTGCGCACACGCCAACAACCCCCTCAACAATTTCAGTCAGCGAACGCCTATGCTTTTTTATGTCTGTGATACCTGTACGTGCACATTGTGTGCATAATCCATTGACTTAAGTCTAAGTCGGAAATGTCGTTTACAACATATAAGCTCATTTGACGCTATATTATAATTTCAATATCGAATATCAAGGTTATAACAATACAGTAACCAAATTATTTTAATAAGCGTGACGTAGCGTGGATTCCAAATAAACATTAAAGAAAAAATGTTAAAATTGAGTTAATATTAGTACAGGTACAGGTTATTAAATAAGAAAAAAAAAAGATGAACAAAGTGTATGTATTAAAATAGAAATTGACTTTGATTACGTGAGTGATTTTTGGTGAAACAAGTATGTATATGGTAGTGTTAGTAAATTGGTATTCACAAAGTATAAAAATACAAAAAACGTCATCAATTAACAGAGGTTAATATTTTTATTTTAATATTGTGAAAGTGTTTGTGTTAGTTATGTATGTATAATTTTCACATTTTATTCTTGTTATCAGTGGTCACCATCTTTCGTGGCCTTTTTTATCATTGTTTTTCCTGTTGCTAACTATTCTAAAAAAAAATTAAAATAAAATTGACATAATATTTTTTGTAAATTATGCAATGGTAATTTCCGAAATAGCGCTCTTGCCAGAAGTTGGAAGCAAGAAAAAAGAACGTTTTAAAAAATTATTTTAATCAAAAAGACAAAAATGGTAAAAAAAGACAAACTAATTGTTACCTAATGGATGGTAATAACTAGATTCTAGAGAATCTTGTTGCAATCTTGAAAGTCCTATTTCTGAAGCAACAATCACTAGACCAAAGAATAGCTGCATATTACCAAAAAATAGAGTGAAAGAAAATGTTTCCATATTTATTTATCATTTTATAAATGTTTAATTGAAAGAAAACGGAAAGATCAAAAAAAGACAAGAGAAAAAAAGCTCTTAAAAAGAAATATTTTGGGAACTTTTCATACAAGCGGCAAATTTATTAGGTATAGCTCGATTAGCAAAAATGTGAAAAAAAAAAATATTGTCTTTAAATCGTCTTAGTCGTCAAAAGAAAGTATGTAATACTAATTCTGTATACAAAAATTTATAAATTGTTTCGCGGAACTCTACAAAAAAAATAAAAAAATTCCGCGGAATACAGATGGAAAATCGCTGCTCTACATCAAATGTTAGCAATTGAACTATGAACTAATCAACGACACAACCAGGCTATAGCCGACCAGTTTCTTGATCGGACTTGTGATCATTCAAATTAAAAGAAAATTTTTACTTGGTACGTACAATATACGATCGTAGTTGAATAATACAAAATTTATTTAATATAAGATCGCGTATTCGCGAAGTGAATTTTTAATTGTAGCAAATGGAAAATGTTTTACAAATTTTAACTACAATTAAATTGTTATTTATAATAAATGTGAATATATAGTACATTATATTGTGAGTTCTGTGTTTATGACATTTTAAAAATAATTCCTAGGTATATTACTTGATAAACTGACTTCCAGTGAATGATTTTATAGTTTCCACAGAAACGCGTTTAATATCAAATGGCCTTGGTTAATATACATACTTTTGAATGAAATTTCTAAGAAATATTTTTGAGATCAGGGGAATTTTTTAAGAAATATTTATAAGATGCAGGGTAATGCGTTACGCATATACATAAACTTTATATTTATATGATATTATCAAAGTTTTAATTAAATCCTGACAACGAAACCGAACAATTATAACTAAAGGTAATTTAAATATTTAAATTTCAACTGAAAAAAAAATCTTTATTAATTGTATCAGAAAAGTAAGAAACAAGTTTTAGTCATTCACTTTACTGTCAATCAAAATTTTATTCATATCATTCAGCAGCGATTTAAACGTAAACAGGCAAACTTTAATACAAATATTTTATTATAAATGTAATTGTTAATAAAAAATAGACATAAAAATACACTAGAAAGAAACCCATTTTTAATAATAATAAAATGATTGTTTTATGTATTTCATTTATAAAAGAAAATCGTGTTTTCGAAAAGAAAATCTTACTCTCGAATATTAGTGATTTTGTTTATGTGTTGTGTTTATAATTAAACTCTATGTGCACAAAAATATGTCAATACTGTCAAAACGATAAAAATACACTAAAACTAAAGTTAAGTCGACATAAATGATAGACAATCCAAAAATGTCAAATTATTTACAAAATTCGAACATTTTTGAATTTTTCGAACAGGCAAAATTCCTAACCGAAATTTAGTGGCCAATCTGTTAGTATACACCATCTGTAGTTTAACCTAATCGGTGTTAGCCTACCAATTATTTATATAGTATATTAAATTGTGCTTTCTACAAAATACAAAAACCGTAAATTAATTTTGTTTTGGTTTTTGTTTCGTTGTTTGTTTTGTGCTTACATCAAATGAGTCATTTATTATATTTACCTACAACAAAAAAAAAAGGAAATTTTTAACCTTCTCTATAGGAAGTTTATTTCTATAATAAATAATATGAATAAACTTTAGACCTTTAGATTTTTCGTTTAACTATCAAGTTTGTGTAGCGTTAATCGAAAACATTATTCACGAAATGAAACTTAATAGGGCTATGAGGGGGCTGTCACTGTTTAATGTAATAAATCGATATTGTTTTCGATAAAAAAATTTCATTTCTCATTTTTTTGGTTTTTCTTTTTTAATTGTTAACCCTTTGAGGCCGACTTTTTCTCGTCAGGATTTAACATTTTTTATGTAAATTATTATGTCATTTTAAAATTTTTCTGTTTTCAATTTTTTCGATTTTTACTCGAAAATTTGAAAAAACCTGCGATACCACAGTGCATATGTAGTTGATATCTTTTTGCTAGACTTGCAGAGATTTGTTTGTATGAATCATAACATGCAGTGCGTCATAATGCTCTGAAAAGACAAGAATACGAGTAGGACATTTAGTAATACTTTTAATGTGTTTACAACGTTTCAGTAATTTTTGAAAATATTATGAAACACATATGCCTCATTAGGCGCAAAATGGTTAATGGTTGGGTTTCGAACAATATCGTCTATTAGAGAAATCTTTACTATTTTATTATCTATCACTTTGTTCAAACCTTATCCGTGTTTTCTCAACTCCGAATAAATATTGAGTAAATTTAAAATATATGGAACAGTTTCACTCCGAGAGAGATTCTGTTTGCCAACCTATGCTTTAAACCACCACTAAGTTACAAGAGCCGAGTAAGAACTTATATTAGAGTACGATCCGAATAGAATGAGACTTTAAGGTTTAATTATTACAACCCATCCAAATACACATTGCAACATATTTTGTATTGAAATTCCTGTGTCCTGTAACGAATAACTTATAATCCTTTCATCTAGTCTATAATCCAGGCAAATCGAATTAGTAATAAGAAATGGCAGTTATGTATGTTTTAAGGGAATGCCCATTTTAAATAATTATTGAAACAGTATTTGGTCCAATTATTGACAAAATTTTGATTTTTCTTTTTTGCAGAACAAAAGGATCATCGAATGAAGTTCCATCAGTAATTATCATCAGTATCTATTTGTAATTGATAAAGATTTATGTTATGTGTTTGGTGGTGGAAAAAATGACAATTAATAAAAACGAAACTTAAAAATGTCAGTGGAAGTATAACTAAATAACTGTTTATCTATTGTGTGCGTGCATTATTGACGTTTTTTCACAAAAATAAGTACGACCTGTTTACAATTTACGACATAATTACAAATCAGCAATAAAAACATAAAAATGACTGAAAACATGATGGATCAGGATGATATAGGTATTATTTGTGCAGTAGTTCGTTGTATAGTATACATAATTTGCATGCATTTGTGTAGTGTTTGTAAATTTACATAATTCTTTGGTTTGTCGTTGACCACCGGAATCCCAGTTTAAAGGCAATCACTTACCACTTAGGGATTAGGTCGTTCTTTTTTTTGGGTTCTATGGAGTTCAATAAACTATACCAAACCTTTACCTATACATTCACATATTCACATACAATCAAAGTTACAAAATTACACCAATAAAATAAAACTAAATTGTCAGTATTACCGTAGCCCTAAGTTAACCCTTAAGCGGATAACTTTTTTTTGTAACATAAACGTCCGATGGACTCCACATATAATTCCTATAAAAATAAAAGTTTTTGGACTGTTTCTTTTAACAAAATTCAATTTTATTTATATTAACGTGTTAAAAAAATAAAAAATAAAAATTATTTTCCTTGCTGGATCTTGTTACATAAAAAAAATTACATTATTCATTACATATTTGTTATTCTTAACGACAGTCACACAGCGTTGAACTATTATAATGTTTACCGCTTTTTCGGGGATTCAATTTTACAATTTTTTCTATTTGTATAATAACTTCCCAAGAATACCATATAAAAATATCATTATAATATCACAATTTGGTAGTAGAATTCAAGTTAATACAAGTGAAGCCCAAAAACTTAAAATTAGGAAAAAAACTACGGTTAAAAAAGTTTTTCGATTAAAAGTTATTGGTCTTTTCTTGCTGAGCGGAGTCCGACGGACTCAGTTTTACGCTTTAGGGTTAAATATTATTCATATAAGAAGATAATGTTTCTATTACTTCGTAGTGTGTCAGAAGCGATCAAAATATTCAAAATCAATTCTATTCTACTACAGTCAAATTGTTTTATGTTGAAAGGAGTGATCAATAAGCCCTTTGGAAAGTTTAAATTATAGTAGAACCACGTTATTCTGAACTAATTGGAATTGTCCGGATTAAAAAAAATTAGTAAAGGAATTGTTAAAACAACCTACACTGTGTCACTGTCCGTACACGCATTCTCTCTCAAAAACAATTAATATGTAGTTTCCAAAAGTTGTACAACTGCAAGTTAGCTTTTAATTAGCTTTATTTGTTTCTTTCCTTTATTATTACTTTTTTTAATAAATCCCTGTCCGAATTAAGCGAAGTGCGGATTACGAGGTTCTACTGTATTAGCATAATAAAACTATAGAAAATTCGGAAGTACTTATACCTACCATTAGATCAAATTAACAAAATAGAATACATAGGTGTTAACACAAATTACTTAACAACCCAATTTGCCCGGAAAAGTGGATAAAAAATCTAGGCCTTTAAACATTACTTGCGGTCGGTTTGCTTACATGTACATATAATTAAAAATAGATAGAAGAAGCATAAAGACACTCCATGTCTATAGATAGTCTATATATCAATACCTTCATAATCAGAATTATTTTTAGCAGAGTAAATTTAACGATAATCGAAAATTGTGTTATAATAAATATCGCTTGTACATAAATATTGCATTAAGTTTGAACAGAGAAGGAAAGTCTGATTATACTTTTTGTGGTCATTTGGAGGAGAAATTTACTTACTAAAAAGTGTCCAAACTTAAGGGAAAAAAACGTAACGTTTTATGATGCAAAATCTATCAGGATTGGTATCCATATAAATAAGAGCTACAAAATACTAAAAGTCTGTACCCGTATGCGGGGGTACTTTTCCTCTTTTCCGTGAGCATCGAGGGTTAGCATTGTTTTTCAGTCATTGCTTTATGTTATCAGCCAAAATTTTACATTCCTAAGGACATAAACTTCGAATTAGAATTCAAAGGACAGTTCAGTGTAATATTTTTGTTTTGTTTTGTTCTTGTTAATAACAAAAACTTACTAAACATTATTAGCATGCATTTGAATGTACTTGGTTTGGAAAAATATAGAAAATTGCTAAATAACTAATGTACTTACTACACTGGACATCAAGAGTATTCGTAAAAACTAACATTATTTCTTATAGACATTTTTACAAATACTCCCAGTGTACTTAAGTAAATACATTGAAAGTATAAATTTAGATTTAGATCAGAAATTTAGAACAAAAGTAAAAGGAAATGCCGCCAGCCCAAACAAAGTTTGTCAATAAAATTATTATTGGCGATTTTGGATGATTGACATCGGACAACTTCGGGATTTATGGTACATCTAGTAAAATATATCCAATTATAAATTTTCTTTTACACCAACTTTCAACAATAATATTATTAATTATCTCCGAACGTTTTTTATCTCCATTTTTTTTTTAAATCGCCCAAATAATGATGATGACTTTTTTGCAATAATTTTACTTCAATCATCATTGTGTGGCGCCATCTTAAAAACGAGTGTGTTCAATTATACATAATGTACAAATGTATGTACTATATTACTGTTCATATGTAGATTTTGAAATTCCTCGCTTATTTTATTTTTGAAAAAAATTTAATTAGATTAACTTTGGATGTTGGATCTAATAAATAAACACATTTAATCTTTTCTTTTTTATAGAAGATGTGTCTACAGGAACAGAAGCTGAAGATGAAAACTCTCAAATTAATATAAGTGATGTCAGTAAGTAATATTAAATTAATAATTTGTTGTAATTCATAATATTCGCGGGGCTTGGGTTTGGAGCGAAGCTACTCAAGTGGTATTAGAGTTGGCACCAGTTTGTAGCGTTAAATGTGTGTGTATAACATCAAATTTTTGTAGTATCGAATGTGTTTACCGTTGAATTTATAAACACAACCGTTATGGCGCTACAATCGTTTTTATAATAAAAGGTTAATTTTGTTTTTGGTGCAGAACCAATATTAATGTTCTAATATACACAAAGTGAAACATACAATATACGCATTGCGTAACTATCAAAAGAATGTACGAGAACATATTTCCCAAAAGATGGATGCGCACGCGCACCGACAAGTCCAAGTCATTCTTAAAAACCTAAAAAGAATGACTGATTTTAACGCGTCTTGCAGACGGGTTGGTGCGCGCTTGTAGTTAATAATGCCAAAATCTATATTTACATGATGACCAACAATTACAAAATAAATTCAAAAACTTTCTCTCCTGATCAATTCATACAAACACGGACGACCGGAGAAACATTCCTAATTTAATCGGTGATATTATTATGATGATGTATCTTAGAATAACATAGTCTGGCATCAAGTAACTTTAGAATGATTGTATATTTTACTAATTCACATTGTTTACGTTACGATATAACAATTCTAATGTCTGTAAAGTCTGAAACACCTTTCCAGATTCAAAAAGTTTGAAATAATATGGAATGGGTATCCACTTGAAGGTATCTGATGTGCGGAATTTTGTAAAAAATGATTTTTTCAATTTTTCTACAATACAACCGTGAATCTCTACTTTTAATTATGTCTACTAAAGTAAAGGCAATGCGTATTAATACAAACAGAATGAAAATGAAGACTGAAAATCGTGTTACGCAAAATTGTGTTTAAAAATAGATTTCTCCGAGTCGATACACAGAGAGAATGATTCGACCTCGCCACTAATAAGTAATATTTATTTCAAGTTTTTAGTTTGATATTATAAATCGTGAAAACTTGTATTTTTTGTTTTTTGTTATTTTCTTACCAATCAATTTAATTTTAAGGAAAAAGTAAATTTTCATATTTTATATGTAGGTAGTTGTTGTTAAAATTAAAAATATTTCCATTTTGCAGTTGAAGTTATTCAAACGACAGATCCAACAGCACAAGCTATGTTTAGTAACGTTAATGACGTCATCACAATTCAAGGATCACAGGTACAAACTCTAGTACAGCAGGCATGTTGTGAATCAAATGCACCAGTAACAAATAATACCAGCAATACGCCGATCACCACTAACAGTAAACGAAGAAATGCCCTTGTCATAATTAACGAACAACCTGCATCGAAAGCACTTAGATTTCGATATGAATGCGAGGGTAGATCGGCTGGTTCGATACCGGGTGTTTTTAGTACGCCAGAGAATAAGACATTTCCTAGTATTAATGTTGTAGGATACCGTGGTAGGGCTGTAGTTGTTGTATCCTGTGTTACAAAAGATCCACCATATAGGTATGTTAAACGAAATTTAAATAATTACAAATCACTAAGCAAAATATAACAATTTTTTTTATAGACCTCATCCACACAATCTAGTCGGTAAAGAGGGATGCAAAAAAGGAGTTTGTACAGTGGAGATAAATAGTGATACTATGTACGTATCATTTAGTAATTTAGGCATACAATGTGTTAAGAAAAGAGACATAGAGGAAGCACTTCGTATTCGAGAAGAAATACGAGTAGATCCATTCAGAAGTAAGTAATTCAATATTTTTTTCCAATTCTAAATGAGATACTTGGAAGAAAAGTTTCTATTTTCCAATATTACCATTTTTATTTGGGGACTTTTTTGCCGGAACATTCTTTATTCTGTTGGTGAAAAACCCGATTGTTTGTAGGAACATAGATAACAATAAGACAATCCTGTTTCAGCTGGTTTTTCTCATCGATCTCAACCATCTACCATAGACTTAAACGCGGTTCGGTTGTGTTTTCAAGTATTTTTGGAAAGTGAACAAAAAGGACGATTTACAGTACCACTTACACCCGTTGTATCAGATCCAATATATGACAAGAAGGCAATGTCAGACTTAGTTATATGTAAATTAAGCGACGTATCCTGCACAGTAGCAGGTGGAAAAGAAATGATTCTTCTTTGTGAAAAAGTACGTATGCAATAAAATACTAAATTTACTCAATTAATCACTTTTATTTCTTAGGTTGCTAAAGAAGACATCTCAGTTAGATTTTTTGAGGAGCAAGATGGCAAGGAAGTTTGGCAAGCTTTCGGCGATTTTCAACATACAAACGTTCACAAACAAGTGGCAATCTCATTTCGAACGCCCCCGTATAAATCCCTTGAAATTGAGCAATCAGTTAAGGTAGAGATTTCTGGTAATTAATGTTTAAGTGGAGTATTGAACTATTGAATTTTGTCTTATAGTGTTTTATTCAACTAAAACGACCAACAGATGGAGTTACCAGTGAGGCATTACCATTCGAATATCTTCCATTAGATTCAGGTAGGCGTTCAATATGGACTATGCGTAAAAATTTGAAAGAAAAAACAAACTTTGATCTATTCAATCGTATATTGGATGAAGAAAAACGAACCCTTAGCAACGGCATTAATGAATATGAAAAATTAAGTATTCATAGTAACGAAGAACTAACCATTATTGATTTAGCAACTCCAACTAAAAATGAAAATCCTCCCAGTGTTAAAGAATTTACATTCGAAAATAATAGCATAGCATTTAAGGATCCACAACTCCAGGAAAATATGAACATTGGCGATATTTGCGACCAAAACAATGATAAAACAACCGAATGGATACAAAATACTGAATTCGATCGGACAGAAGAAACTAATGGCGATTCATCATTAAAATCTGTAAATACAGCAGAGGATGACCGGACATTAAATGAATTGTTAGAACAAGTAGCTGAATTGGATGAAATCTATACAGATCATCAACTAATGAAAAATAATGCAGACATAGAAAATGAGATTAACGGTTACGATCATACCTTACGTAAGATAAACGACGACAACCAAATGGATTTTGATGATTTATTTGACGATGCTGCCACCTATACAAGTCTACAAATAGCATTTAAAAATCCCATACCAATTATTGACTTACTTCCTCCTTTCACGCCCGAACACAATCAATCACATGATAACACCCATTATGATGCAGTTGAACCCCTGCTAATTATTAATCCACCGGCACCCATTATAGATGTAAGTCCATTAAAACGTGAGAGTCCCAAATTGGAAGATGAAAAACTTCCACCACTACCACCAAAACGAATTAAAAAATCCCTTCAGAGTTCCGAAAATATTGAAAATCGACCAATTCACCAAAACCACAATCAAGATGATCATAAACTTAGTCATAGTCGTACAAATTCGATAAAAAGTCTAACTCAAAAACCTCCGGCCCAAATAATAATAATGAAAACCCCCGAAAAGTCACCAATCAATAAAAAGCTACCACCGGCTCCACCAAACAAATCAATCAATTCAACGAACATTGCAAAGCCAAAAAAACCAGGATTTTTTTCGAAATTATTTTCCCGAAAAAAAAGTAAACCGGATCTTAATGCAAACACAAATGTTAACTGCAAAAATGCAACAACCGATGACAATTCACATGAACCGAGCGTAAAAAATTTCGATCCAAACGATCCAAATCGAGCATCGACACGATCAATAAAATCCCTACAGATTCCTTCAAAGAAAGTTCAAGGAAAATTGGTGGGCCGAAGTGTTAGCAGTGTGTCCGGCAAACGTCCACAAATAAGTGCCGACATTATCCATATACCGTTAAAAGGTGACAGTGATGGATGCCTAGGACTGCCAATGAGAAGTGGTAGCGGTACACTGCTCTCAATACCAGACAATGTTGCATATGAGCGATCTAGTACGGCCACGTTAAGCAATAATTTAGACCGAAAAACGGTCAGTGCATTGCAACTGGCCGATTTACCACTGCAAGATGGTAATATGGAATTGGTTGCTATTGCCGATCGACAAAGTTTAAGAAATTTGTGCGAAGATGAGTTTGGTGTACAACTTGATCCGAATATCGATTTAACAGAAGCTGAACACTATGCTCTGTATACATCGGTTGCACCATGTGCAACGGAAAGTGAATTTGATGAAACGTCTTGTTACTATGCACCAGTTGAAACTGGTGAAGTTTTAACGCAAAAAGAAGTTGTCCAGCGGTTAGCCGAAAATTTTAGTTAAACACAATGTGTATTAGGAAGGGTTGTAGGGTGGTAAGAATTAAGAATATTGTCTATTATGTCTTTGTCTAGTCAAACAATTCAATTTTAATACATACAGGATGGACAACAACAAAAATCGAACATTTAATTTTAATATATAAAACAAAAACATGATAAGTTTAAAGAACATACCCATCATTAGCAGAATATTTTCTGTCTATTTCCACTGTACTTGCATTTTGCATATCTATCGTCCAAAACAATTACCTATTTTTTAATCATCTTAAAAAAATTAAAAAAAACCTCAGTTACTAGGGTTCGAAACATTTTGTCCATCCTGTACATTAGATATAACAGCCGGAAAAGAGTGAACCAAAATTTTAATCATAATTTATATAGCGTGCCATATTATTTATATACTATTTTTAAGTTTAAATTATTTTCTTTTACATTTCGTTGCAATATATTTAAAAAAAATTTAAACATTCATATTATTCGGAAGCCATTTTTAACTGCTTATAACGATGATGTTATACTATCTATTTAACCGAAGTACTAGATAATAGAATGGAACATCACAACTACCATACTATAATCTAGTTCTTCTAGGGGTCGGTGTACCAGTATATACACCTACGAATCGGTCGTTCCAAGTTAGTATATATTCGATTCGCCATTGCCCTATAGAAATCATAAATCCAGTAATTCTATTATTAGGATGATAATTCTATAAGTATTTTTTTTTTGCAGTAGCGAAGCGTTCATAGAAAACTAAACAGTGTTTTAAACGAAACGCGAAAAAAAGCTTGTTACACTTACCTACAGTACTTAATAATGAATGAGAGCCTCATAATAACAACGCAATTGCTATTTTGTCAATAGTTACAATACTTTTTATTCATTTTTAATAATAATATTGTAAGATTATAGTAAACGCATCCATATTTATGTCTCAAGTGTTCCTTCTTAAGCAACATGATATTTAGTCTGACCTTACAGGAACTTTTTTGTTGTTGTCTAATATTTGTAATTACATTTTAAGAAATATTTACACCAAAACCTGCTCAAATGCTGCTCAAAAGAGCTCGTTTAAACTATTCTACATCATAAAAACAAGATAGAAATTGTGTAGATGCAGCTCCGACGCCATATTGTTTTGAGCAGGTTTGATTTTACACAACGTTAAACGACAATATTACACACCTAAAAAAAATAGATACAGTCGTGTGTCATATTATTGGAAACATTTAATAGAAAAATTTAAACTAAACTATAGTTAAGTCCTTCGTATCATCATAATTGGTATAAATATGGTTTTTATTAAAGTATTTATTTAATTTAAGTGACCTAGGAATTATTTTCTTGTTAAACATCTAATAACAATTACTTTATATTTATTTAAACAAATTTTTATTTTGAATTTTATAGACACAGTTGAATTAAAACGAAAACGAATAAGAGTGGGAAATGAATCTAATTTATATAGACAATTACAAGGTCAAGAACATCCGATAGACGGTCGTAAGTTTTTCTTTTTCTTTTGTCTTATTTATATAAGTTAAATATTGATGGCTTATCACACGCAATAGCATTTTGTAGCATTTTAAGCCGGGATCATATCAAATTACTTACTATTTATAAAGAACTCAATCCAAACAACTCAATTCACGATCGCATTTATTTTTATTTTAATAATGTTACTTAAGGTGATAAATATTCCGGGATGATGTGGTTTAAAACTAAATATACGCACGCATTTTATAGTGTGATTGAATAGATACTTAAAAGAACGTGAATTGAGGTAAAAATCATGAAATTAAACGAATTGGACAACTTAAATAGGCATCATCTTATATGAACAGTCATTTTAGTCAAAATTGTCAAGAATTTTAATGTATAAGAGCAAACAAATCTATGTTTCAGTTCATGATAGTTCTGACCAAAATCGCTGTTCACTTAAACTGGTGTACTGGTATTCCAAACTGTTTAAATTACAATCAATAAAACGTAAGAAACATGTCAGAAAATGCTGTAGGTGTAGATACTGTATACAAAATTTATTTGAGGTGGTGTGTGGTGATGGTAAAATAATTTCATATATTGAGCATTCATTTACTCATTCATTCATTCATTCATTCATTCATCCATACATATCATAGGAGACACTGAGAATTATTCATCAAATCCTAACGGCGCTATTTTTATAAAAATTGTTGGTCATTTTGATGGAAAAGGTATGATGTCGTTTATGATTTTAAACATTTTGTGTCGTATACATTTTATGTTGTTGTTGAAAAAGTTGAAAGGATTAACAGAAATAAAAATATGGCAGTGGATTTTGTCTATTTTCAATAATACGAGTATCCATTTTATAGAGATACAGAGTGTTTTTTTTAGTGACATAAACAATTTTATCGTATTTCACTTAAAAAATTTCCACAGTCGTCATAGTACAACTCTCAATTCAAAAAGTGTTCACCTCCTTAAAGGTTATCCTGCTGTCACCAAAAAAAAAAACACCCCTGTATAATATTTTAAGTATTTAATTCAACGATAACAGAATATGTTGGCACTAACTGAGGCTATATAAACACTTTTTTAGTGTACGCACAAATTGCTGTTATAACCTCAGTGTTTGTGGCCGGCGCTTGACGAAAATCGCTGTTTATAGATTGGCAAATTGCCAATCTTTTCTGTTACAATTTGGTATTTCCTTTTTTAAGTTTAAAATATTTTTTTATTATTTATCCATCAGTAAAATATTTAAAACGAATAAAATAAATTATTCAATTACTGAGTTTAATACAAAATTGATTTATAAAAGAAAATAAAAATTTTTATATGATGATAGTTTTTCTAGTCTTTACGATGTAATGTTATTAATTTTGTACGAAGCTTTATTAATACATTTTTATATAAAAAAAAAATTATAAAAAAAATAAATTAATATACGGAAAGTTTAGAAATAGAAATAATGAGATTTTTTGAAAATTATAAAAAAAAAATGAGTTTGTTTATTTACTGAATGTTATCTGCTGTTTGTTATATTTTAAAAATAAATAATAAAAAACGAATAGTTTATTATTAAAATAATTTATTTAACGCTTGTTTCAATTATTAATTAAATTTTTGGTGAAACGGAATTTAATCAAAATGTAGACGATTTAGGGTTAAAAGGTTGACTTAGGTAAACAAATTAGTACAACTCTACGCAGGAATTGACCCACATACATAAGGCAAGTGATAGGTATAATAACTTAATGTCAGTTTTAAATTGTAATTATTGTTTTTTGCTAATTTTGTATTAATTATGACACTTTTATGACATTATCATGACACGTAAATATGATACGTAAAACGTCAATACCTAATGGCAGACATTTTTTTTTATTCTATATTTATTACTATCAGTAAAGTACTAACACAATACATTTTTTTTTAACTTCATCATTTGCTTTTCATACATTACGATTTAGTACATTTTTGTTTTTTTTTTGTTTTGTTCGCCATTGTTTTCAGTAATTGCACAATGTTGTGCATTTCATTCATTTGAATGTACACCACTCATTAAAATTTTTAATTAGAAAATATTAATGACTTGTTAATTTATTAATAGGAATGGACATAAAAAGCATCACCGATTCAACGATAAAAACGGAACCATCCGAAAACACAATTCCCCTATTCAATATATATGGCACGAATACGGCAAAATCTCCACAACCACCAGAGAGACTACCGACACAATTATTTACAACACCATCATACAGTACCTCACAAAATGTACAATACAAACCAACCTCAACAACGTTTGCTCAATTTTCACAAATATACCAAATTGGATCCACCCAACAATATCAAATTCCAAATCCATTTAATATAAGACCAAATCTAATCGATAAATCAACATTAAATAATTTGAACACATCAATGTCATTTACGGGTCCATCAACATCTACTGCATTTAATCATCAAATCAATCAAACGGAAACGAATGCGGCCAATTTAAGTAGTCTCCTTGATATGGATAGCCAACAATTTACGCATATTAATTCGGCAGACCTTTCCGGTTTATCGTTATCACTGTTGGACGGAGCATATGCGACAAATATTGAAAATGATACGGTACCCGCCGATATGCAACAAACAAATAATGTGGATGCAGAGAACATGACTGATAGTTTCACCAGGTTTGCCACTGATGCTATCAAAGAACTTAATGATTTAAATAATATATATAATAATAATACGAGTAATAAGTAAGATTAAGTAAAGTAAAATTTAATTTTGAATAAATGGAACTTTCCCAAAAAGGAAAAAATATTCATTTTGAAACTGAAAAAGAAATCTATAAATTTAGATGTAAATCCATGAAACGGATTGGTTGAGACAACGATGGGAAGTCTATTACAAGATAATAAATATCAAGAGTAGTTCGGGGGTTTCATTTTTTTTTTTAATTTTACGATCGAAGACGATCTTGTTTTAAAGGCTGAGGAATGTGATGTATTGTGATCGTGTGGCGTACCACTAAGCTAAAATAGTAAATAAGCACTTGTAATTGTTCTATGTACGTTAATCGTGGTCAGTTATCTTACGTGTGGATATAGTCGGTATGTACGATTCAACTATTTAATAATATCTTTGGCAATATAACAGTCCATTGTGGTGTAAAGAATAAAATTTTAGACTTCCACAAAATTGGGGATAGACAAAAAAGAAATAGAAAAAAGTAATTTGCAATAAAATTCCATTTTTTTTTGCATAAACCGCACTGGTCGGAATAATTTTAATTCTACAAAGTATAAATACAATTTAATAAAGTGAATTTCCGCCAGTTTCATTTTTCTCCTTCAACATTCTGAAAAATCGATTGATATCATCCTCCGTAACAACTTGTTTGTTCGTTACAAAGGCATTTAAAAATTCCGTTAATTTCTCCTTCATTTTATTGTAACCCATAATCACATCAATCTGCTGTACTCGATTCATACGTGACAAAACCTGCATACCACTATCGTATTCCGTTTCACGAGCCTTTGCCAAACCCTTCTCTTCATATGACAAAACGGTATCTTCCAAATCGGCCAAAAATTCGATTTTGTATTTTTTCAGCTCAATCATGCAATCCGAACAAGCGCAGACCTCCAATCGCCAATCGACCGGCCAAAATGTGGCACCCGTAATTTTTACATTGGATTTGGGTGGTTTTCTGCAAGTAGAAGTAGTAGAAGTTTGTCGAATGTTTGCGTCTGATGTATTTCCGACTGTTTTCTGTTTTTTCTGTGGTGGCTCCTGATCATCCTCCTTTGTGTCACTTTTACTTTTATTTATCTCTATTATATCTAAAATGCATTGATTGATTTCATCCTTTAGCGTTTCCTCACCTTCTGTAACTGCGGGATTGTCGGGAATATTTTTCTCATCACATTCTTCATCTATTTTATCGGTATCCGATTCTACAATTTCGTTAGATTCCATTACCGGGCACGAAACGGCCGTCACACTTAATCCGACATAGTTCAACAGAATATCATTTCGTTCTGTACATTCAGCGCATATCATCTCGGTAAACATACTCATATTTGGCACTTTTGTGCCCAAATGACGACAATGAAACCAATCCTCGCAGATGACACATTGTATCATTTCATCATCAATGGGATCCTCTGGATCGGGATATGGCCGATGACAAATACAGTACACTCCCGAGAAATTTTGATTGTACGTATTTTGAATGTTTGGTTCCAATTTCAATGAATCCAAATTGCATTTGACCATCGATAGCCGACCGGTACCGCAATCACATCGGAAGTTACGTTTCGTATATAATTCGACCATTTCATGACCTTCATGACAATTATAACTGCATGCTAAACAAACGCCGGCTCGTTTCGTTTCGTCCGTTCGAGATTCGGGCACACATGTCAAACAGGAATAGAGAGCCTGACGTTTAATATATCCCTAAAACATTTAAACATATTGATTAATTGATGTGAGGGTCAGATCTTAAGAATCAGAAGTATCCAATATTCCAAAACTACTAATTTTTTTTTCGAAATTGTTTCCACCAAAATATGTTCATGTCTCGTATATAAATGTGTGTTCAATTAGACTGAATTGGAAAGAAACTTTTCCTTCTCTTGATATACTGCTCCCAAATGATCGTAAGTTAGATTACTACATTCTAAAAACAAGTTTAGTTCTGGTAATTGTTAGAAATTACATTCACATAGTGATTGTTATTTTATTCTATTGTCTTAGAATGCATTGATTTTGATTGTCTTAATATTTCATGTTATAAATTTAAAAATTTGTTCTACTATCTACTTATTTTTCGTCAAGATGCTTCTGGAATTTTACATAATTTAAAAGTAACAGGTCGAATAATTGATTTTTGATAATAACATGGATACAACCGAACATTTTTAATACAATAAATCAGTAGTTCTCCCCACAGGATTGCTGTAAATGTGCATATGTGCATATGAGTTTTGCAAAGATACGGATTAAAAAAGACAATCCTGATGAATCTTAGTAAAAGATGGTCGATTGGAAATATATCAAAACGAAGATCTCATATTTATTAAGGAATTATTTTTATATGACGAAATCGAGAAGTGTGTTGGGGCGATCATTGTGCACGTAACGGAAGATATAAGATCCACTTTTCTTGATCTAAAAATTTTAGCCAAAGTGGAATTTCATTCAAACAAACCAAAACAAAATTCATAATTAGAACTTCTCCAAGCTTTTTTCTCAATCAGATTGTGTATGGAATGTAAAAAGTAATACTAATTGAATGCAACATGTCTTATTTAATAATAAAAATTGTCTAGAAAAATGTTAAATAAATGTTGTTACCTTTATCCCGAAAATACTTCTCCTCTAGCGGGACACTTTTTTGAATTTTCATGAGATCATTTTCTGTTCCGACAAATAAAGTCGCTCTTTAATCTAGATTCTAGATTACAGCAGTATTGTCTTGGTTGTTACACTCTTTAAAGTTCATCCTTTATGATTTTAATAAACAAACAGTTTCTTCAATTTATCAATCTTCCACTGAATCCTGAATTTTATTAAAAGGATAATTTTGCCATTACATTAACCCTTCCTCAGTGTAACACTTAAATTTTTAATGTTGTTTCCATTTTTATTGATTTTTTATGTAAATACATAAACGCGGAAAACTCTAAAGCAAGAACCAATACTAAAGCTAGATACCTACTTCGAGTTTTTATCTTAATTACCCACCCAAAGGAGGTAAACGGAAAAAACCCCCAAATTTATTAAATTAATTTGCGTGTTCGTGAAATCAAAATGTCGTAGTTTTTCAGTGTATAAATATATTGAATTTTCCATTTAGTTTTGTAATATCGAACCAAATGTTTATTAAACTAAACAACCACTTACCTTGGAATAAGTGCAACATTTTTCATCGGAGCCACCAAGAACAGCAACATATTCTTTTTCCAATTCTTTTTCCTGTTCTAAAACGTCCACCATTGTTACAACACTTTCATTTTCTAGATCCTTTTTTTCCGTATTATCATTGAATGCAGACATATTCAAATTATTTAATGATTGCAATAATTTTCGGTTATTTATTTTGAAAATGAATAAAACATGAATTTTGCACTTTTTTATAATAAAATAAATTTGTTAGTTAATTGATACAAGCACAAATCACTGTGAAAGGCGCAAGCGCTACAAACGCAAAAATTAATGAATGTTGCCAGATGTGTAAAAATTTGGTTAGATTATATATTATAGATTTTACACGAGTCATATATCCCAGGCCGTTGTTAATTTTCCACCGAATGTAGCTTATTATCCAATAGCCTCTGTAACCAAAATTAAAGTTAAATAATATTAGAGATTTCCTATAGACATCATTCCAATGATAGGTATATGTTAAATGTTGCTCTAGTACAATTTTCAAGATATACTTCATTGTGCACTACGTTCAATTTGACATTTTGCACAGTATTTGTATATGACTTGTGTAAAAGGCGTAAAAATGGTCATTTCAATAATCTGGCAACGCTGACATTTTATGATAAGAGAGTTTTGTTATCAAATTTTTTTTTGGTCTCTTTCAAAGTTTTCGAAACATTACAATTAATTCTTTTTTGTACAAGCAAGTGCACACATCTTAAAGCATCATTTTCCAACTTAAGTGATAACCGGATCAAAGTTTAAGTCGTTTTTTTTTTAATTAAATTCGTGTACAAAAGTCAACTCAATTTCAAAATGGTAGGTATCTTTACATATTTAATATTTTATGGATTATAATTAAAATAATTATTATTTTTGCATGTTCATATATATAATCTGCTTATATATTAAGATATATAATTATTTTTATATCGTATATTTTATAATTATTATAAAACTGTGCCTATGGGTAGGTCATTTTGCGCTATTACTTTTGTTTTACCTTCAATTTACATGTAATTTGTCTTAATTGTTTTTTTTCCTTTAACTAGGTAATTACCTACTTCGCTTATTTGATTGATAAGAATAATTATGTAATACGCCTTATTAACGAAAATACACAAGAGTTAAAAATGTGCATATTGTAGCTGTAGGTGTAGACTGTAGAGGTAGAGGATCATACTTTATACATCTCATACAATCATGCATACATTCAAATGTAACATTTAATGCGCATACTTAATCTTTGATAACGCAACTGTTGTTACATACTATAAACATTTATCAATTAAACTATAGAAACGATTTAAGACTATTCCATATTGTCCATATGTCCATACGTAACAATTTGTTTCCTTCATATCGGAAGATCATTTTCGATGACCAGCAATGACAATGTCATCGTTTTCCATAAAATATACTAATTTTCCATATTAGAAATTTCAATCTGTAAGTATTATTGAGCAATCACCATCCACTTAATCTTAAAAATACACAAGATTATCTCATGTAGTTGAGTTAAATGTTTTCGGTACCATGACGTATTTCTCAAACAAATTTTAGCAAAAAAACAAAGATTAAAATTTTAATTTATTTGACTTATATCAAATTTAAGATAAGAAATGTATCAGGGATGGGTATTTTGAATTCGATTAAAATCCAAACTCATTTAAAAGTTTTTAAATATTTAGGTTCTCAGAAATGAATTTTCGATTTAAGTTTAAGACAGTTTGGACATTTCAACACATCATAAGTATTGATAGCTAATCTCATCCTCCACTTATTCGGTCCCAAGTTTTACAAGCTTTTAAGTACTTAGTTTCCTTAGAATCCATCAAATCTTTTTGTTTCTTTCAATTGGTATAGTTTTTCCATAATACATTACAATCTTAAGTCAGTTTAATCTCGCTGCAATAGACTTACATCGATAATTTTAAGTCAAAATAATATTTGGCAAATTTATAGGCACAGTTAAGTAAATCAAAATTGGTTAATCGGTGATGTCTTTATCAATTGAGAGAATTTTCGGTTTGCAGTCTCCCCATATTAATCACTTTTTTTTTTCTTTGGTCTTGAAATGGTCTTGAAACTAATCAAAGAACTGATAGCAAAAGAATGTGGCAAATGCAATGAGATGGCCGTTATCAGTTTCATAGAAGAAACGCAAATAAATCGATGAGTCTTACACTTTTCTCTTAACTCCTCCTCATAAGAAGATAACTTATCACTTGTTCTCTGGTCAGTAGATTTGCATAATGAAATTCTCTATCTGTTTTTCATTTATTTATTTATCGGAATATTGACGATGTGTCTATTATGATGGCTCTTACTTTAATCCTTTTGTACCTTTTGATAATCGACAGAATGGTTCTGGGCCGAAAAAGGTGACTGTAAGTTGTAGCGCCTTCTCTTGCAAGAGCGTCCGCGGCTATGTTTATTTCCCGAACAAAAGTGGACTTTTCTTGCTTGTAGTCTTAGAATTTGCTTGTTTATTTGAATATGTCATTGGTGTCCGATGGCACAACTTTGGTTTTCTTGTAGATTACTTTTTTTTT
Source organism: Platyura marginata (assembly GCA_026745375.1). Taxonomy (NCBI): domain Eukaryota; kingdom Metazoa; phylum Arthropoda; class Insecta; order Diptera; family Keroplatidae; genus Platyura; species Platyura marginata. Next base: position 4,793 of record JANSTT010023269.1, on the reverse strand, counting down.
ACGAAGGAACAGGAGGCAGAATGTGAATCAATAATAATGAAAAAAAAATTCTCTGCCATTTCAGTCTGAACCGATTCGTGTTGTCGTCACCGGTGCTGCTGGTCAAATTGCCTACTCCCTATTATATATGATCGCTAAAGGAGATGTCTTTGGCCAGGATCAATCATTGATTTTACATTTATTAGACATTCCGCCAATGATGGGCGTTCTCGATGGTGTCGTTATGGAATTGGCCGATTGTGCATTGCCGCTACTTCGTCAAGTTATACCAACAGCCGATCCAATTGTTGCATTTAAGGATGTTTCGGCCGCATTTTTGGTCGGTTCAATGCCACGCAAACAAGGCATGGAACGTAAAGACTTACTATCGGCAAATGTAAAAATATTCAAAGTGCAGGGTGACACATTGGATAAATATGCGAAAAAAGATGTTAAAGTTTTGGTGGTTGGTAATCCGGCAAATACAAATGCTCTGGTCTGTTCACATTATGCACCATCAATTCCACGTGAGAATTTTACGGCCATGACCAGATTGGATCAAAATCGGGCTCGTGCCCAAATTGCCGCTAAACTTGATGTGCCAATTGCAAATGTTAAAAATGTTATTATATGGGGTAATCATTCGGCCACACAGTTTCCCGATGCCAAGCATGCTACCGTCAAAATTGGTGTCGTCGAAAAATCTGCCTACGATGCCATAAACAATCCAACATATCTGCAAGGAGAATTTGTAGAAATTATACAGAAACGTGGAGCATCAGTGATTGCCGCACGTAAAATGTCATCGGCAATGTCGGCCGCAAAGGCAGCCAGTGATCATATGCGTGATTGGTGGAATGGCACCAAAGCCGGCGAATATGTATCAATGGGTGTTGTTTCGGACGGAAGTTATGATGTACCGAAGGATATTGTTTTCTCATTTCCGGTGGAAATTAAGAACAAACAATGGAGCATTGTTCAAGGATTAGATATCGATGCATTTGCTCGTACAAAAATGAATTTTACTGCTAACGAATTGCTTGAGGAAAAAGAGGAAGCAATGGCTGTATGTTCTCAGGACTCGGACGAAGCAAGTAAACTGTAAAAACACACACACGCACACGCAAACACAGCCACATGCACATACACATTACTTGCCCTTTGCGATGGTTATTTTTAGTTAAGAGAAAAATATTATATTTTTGTTGATCGAATTTGATAAAATTAAAATTTGGCATTTTACAAAATCGTTATTACGATAAAGGACATCCGCTTTTATATACATTCATATATATGGCATTTATATAGATTCTATATGTAAAGGGTTGTTATACCTAAAATAAAAACAATGAAATAAAGTTGAAATAATTCTGCGTTTAATTATTTAACTTCAGTATGAAATCTTCCGAAATATTTCGTCTTGCTTTCGCAACAAGGGCATTCCAGCGGTATAGATAACTCCAAATTGATTATTTTTCCCTCTTTCCAGATATGTATACATGTGTTAAGTTTCAGTGTTTTTTCAAATTAGCTTAAATTCATTTTCTGCAATAAACACTACAAATGGTCCACTCTATGGTCTGAAAAATTAGAAAAAAAAAAAAAACACCGGTTTCAAATCATAGATCTTATACTATATGTTTACGAAAGACATTTTCGAAAATCAGAGGTCGTTCACGAAAAAAAAAATGTTGAAGTATCACTGGTATATCGAAATGTCAATCTTTTATGACGTCAGAATATTTGAAAGCAAAAAAGCAATACCGTAGCCATTTTGTAATTTTGTTGAAGTGAAAAAGTAGATTTTTTTCAGTTCTTCGAGATCCTTTGTAACGAGTGGAATAAAAGTTAAACAAATTATTGAAAAAAATCAACATAAATACAATTTTTGTCCTACCAACAAAACCAGTTCCTGGAAGTAAAAAAAAAAAAAATTGATACAAGAAAGGTGCATTAGTAACAATCAGTGAATTGACCTGCGTTATCAAAAGAAAAGAATTTTTTTTTTTGCTTTTTCATTACAACAAAAGTGCAACACGGTTTTTGCCCGTCCACAGACTTAATTCAATGTGTATGGCTATTGTGGTGAGTGTTTTGTATAAAATTTCCCCAGCATATTACATTATATTTCCGATAATTTCGTAATATCATGAAATCCAAGGCTTGGATCACAAAGTAGAAGCCACATCATACCAGCTTTCAATTATTGTGGATGAGATCGATGGATGGATGCATGGATGATTGAGAAGATTACCGAAAAAGAAATTCAACTATCTAGCTAGTTATATGTAATTTTCAATTGAATTTACTGTTTCTGTTGAACGTTACGATATTTTTCGCACGGGCGCGGTTATCACGAACTAAAACGATTTCATGTTGCAAATATCTGAAAGTTTTTCTTTTTATAGAATTTATAGGTAACTCATATCCAACTGGAATAATTATCAATACATTTTATTGCAAGAGGTTCGGTAGATTTTTTCACTTTTAATTGAATATGTTTTCGATCTCCGTACTTATTGATAATGAGAATGACGATTCTCTATTTCTGTGTAGAGCGTCATTGCACTAATCTATGACGTCATTCATGGGAACTATTTGACCTCCCACCATGTCACATTACGTGCTTATATACATACAAGAATATTATTTTTATAAATTCTCATTTCAATTATTATCGTATATACTCTAATTTCTATCAAAACGCATAGAACATAAATACATAGCTACGCATTTACGTTCTTTTCGCAAATTCGATTTATTTTTAGAACCGTTTTTAGTTGAATAGAAAATTGGCCACAGAAAACAGACGCATCATAAGATAAGAGAAATTCCCCATAATACCTAATTGAACTATACCGAAGAACCGTCGTCCTACCAATATACGCATTACCTTCTTTGTAAGTACCCCACTGTGCTCGTATTCAACTAATACAATTCCAATGCACTTTCTTCTAGTCCTCTTTGTTAATTGTTGTTTATCGCATATTTATTTCATCCAAACATTTACTCTGTCTCTACTACTAGATACTCGGAAATAATTGAAATGACGCATTTGCTGTAAGTAGATGTGAACCCAGGCCAACAGAACAATAATAAAGAAAACAAAAACAAAAATCGCTATTGAATAGAACGCATACTTGTTTTTTTTAATTTTTTTTTTTTTTGATAACAATTCTGTACAAAATCGAATTATTTACCTGGATCGTTCACTAACACAACAAAACAAAATTTCAACAAAGAATATCTATTGACATCATACATATTATTATAATAAGTAAACATCAGCTGCTTGTTGAATTGGGTCTTTGCAAAAAGAAAAAGAAAAATAAAATAAAAAATTATAGTAAAGCAGATGGATAAAATGCTGGTGATTCCAGAACAGAATCTCTATTCATTAGATTAGCTTTAGATTGAGATATTTCATTGTTAATCACCGTTTGATTAAATTGGCTTTGTTAAAGACTGCATCTGTACAATTTCATGATTCCAAACTTTTAAACGATTTTTTAATAATTTGAAATTCTTTTCCTGTACGATGTGATCTCTGAAATTTGTTTTTTAATATATTTTCTTCTTTAGATCTATAATTAACTGGATCAAATGTCATCTCTAAAATGTATGTAGGTTTTTTTTATATCATCTTCTACTCAGGAACTCCTTTTAAATCACTCCAATTAATATTTCCAGGATTACAGATAGGGTTCTGTCTTATTAAAAGCTTTAAATAATTCCCGATAAAAAGAGTTTATAGCGTCAGAAGTCTCGTACACTCTCTCTAAAAATGCCAAGCAGGAGCAATATTTACATTCTAAATTCTTCTTCTTTTAGCTCTAGATTCCGATGTGAGATATGACCTTCTTGTACATTCTAATAAGAGGTGTCCGATTCATCTTATCCGTTGTGCCTTAACAAATCTAACTATATTCTCATTTCCTATGAACTCATTCAATTCTTCAGTTGTCCGTCGTACAAATACTCCATTCTCTAGTGCTCCTATGGAATATCCTCGTAAATGCTTTTCTTTCAAATAATCGGATTTTTTTCCTCATCTGCTGAAGTCAATGACCACACTTCGCATCCTTATATTACCACCGAATGTATTAGAGTTTTGTAAACTATTTTTTGTACACTACTCGACAAACATTCTAAATTACAAGAGTTTTGAACTGAAATGTTAAATATGAAGAACTCGTAAAAGGTTCTTGCTCATGTATTTCTAGTAACAATAACAAACACGGACGCTATTTATTATAAGAACATAAAATTGACGAGCAATTTGTTTAATTTGATGCGTTACGTCTATTCGCGTGCAGATATTTAAAAAAAAAAACAATTTATTTATAAACATTTTAATCTTGTTTTAACCAATTTTATATTTGTAAACAATAATAATAAGAATGATGTCTTGGAAATTAATACACATCAGCACTCATCTATAATAAGTACCTACATTTATATCCACCATACATTTATCTGAGCTTATACATTAGGGTGAGGCGAGAAATTGAAATCAAGAATACAGAATTTTACCATTCTGGAAATGTTGCCTTATAATAAGTCGAAAAAACCGTAACAATTTGCTTTTCATATCTTGAGATTTTCCTTTGCCACAAGAGCCCCCATAAATTTATGCAATTTGCTGTTTTTTTGTTGTTGTTGTTTGACGACATTAGTTGAACTTTACAGGAAAACTTTATTCGAAAAAGTTATAGAACGATAAAAACTACATTAAATCATAAACAAACTATATATAGACGAACAATCCTTTGGACGCATATTGTGAACAAATCGCTATGTTAGAGTTTGGGTCC
>JANSTT010023258.1:8402-40210 GCA_026745375.1 Platyura marginata | reverse complement strand
GGGACATTTTGAATAAAACATTGAGATTATGATTTAAATATGCCTAAAATTACATTGAATTTAATTTGAAATAAAAATTAATTTTTGTTCTTAAGTTTTGATTATTTTATGAGTCAACGAACATATGCCGCACCCTGTATGTAAGCAGCCAGCTTAAAGCGTTTTTGTTCCGTCCTGTTACAGATAATGTACAGTACCATGAAATATATCAATAATGTGGCAAATGCACAGGGGTCCTCTAGTTGATTTTTTTTTTTTAAATTCATTAATTTAAATCAAATCTTTAAATAAATAATTTGGATGGTGTTGTTATCCTTCTTGAAAATGCATAATATCTAAAAATCGATTCTGGCATCTCGATAAATATATCTAGCTGGATAGCTTAATTATAGTGTTTATTTCCAATTTCTTTGACAGAAAACTCCTCCTAAAGTCGACGAAGCTTACAAACGAGCCCCCCTACTCCCACTTTGCACTTTCTCTGCTACATAGAATCCAAAAATTTAGAATACGGAGGATGTGTAAAAAAAATACTGTAAATATCCACTCTTTAAGGATTTTAGCTCAGTTGATGATCTTTTGTATATATGTTCAGAACATGAGTATAGTTGCATCATATTTTTTTATTGGATTGGTTTTTTCTTAAGTTTAAAACTGTCTCTCCCTCTCTTTTTTTAACAGCGCTCAACTTATCTTATCAATACTTTTTAGCAAAACTAACTGCAAAATCAGTGTATGCACTTATTTGGTTGCTAATTTTGTATTAGTTTTAAATTTGAGGTTACAAAGTGTCTCGATGTCACATTTGTTATAGAGAGAACCACGAAAATGCACTAAACCATAAGATAAAATTATTCTTTCCCCATTTTTGTAGTATGATTTTGAACACCGTCATTATAATCAACTATAGTCGATAAACGGATATTACCTATCCATATGTAAAAGCTGTTCTCCAGAATAATTGTGCTGACTATTTGCTGAATTAATTTAAGTTAATTTCAAAAGTCCGTGACATTCTACTGAAAGGGTAACCAGATCACACTGATCATATAAACTAACTGTATAAAATCGACAGTTTTAGGAAATATGTACCAAAACCTAATTAGATATTTTATAATTTCAGTAGTAATACAGTACATCCCATAATTATAACCGTACTCTATGTTTTCGGGATTTTACATGTTATGTATTTCTTCATTTTTATTAGTTTATAAGTTCCCAAATTCCAGGAATGTGAAATAAAAATTAAATTTTGAGTATGAACATTTTGTTGCTAACAAATCGTATTATAAAATTGTTAAATACCGAAAATATATGGTGCAGTTATAATTAAAAAGGGCACTGTATGATGTATTAAGGTAAAAATTTATTTTGTAATTTTTATTTTTTATTTTTATTATAATAATACCTACATAACTAATAACATCAAAAGAATTCCTAATAATTATGTAATATAAAAAAGTGTTTGGTTTAAAATTACTGAATATTGGAAATATCTATAATCGTCTATTAAGCCACCAATAAATATCATTGTAACGTAAAATTAAGCCAAAATAGAAAAAAAAACCATTTTTTTTGGCGCCCTAGTCAAAATATCAACAAATTTTTGTATTTTCTTTTTTTTTATTATTATATGAAATTTAATTTGATATTTAATAATTAATTAATTTAAATAAAGATAAGACAAACCACAAGCACAAATCAAACATACAAATGTCACGTGTTAATGTTAATTTCATACGTGTGAACAACGTCTTAGCAATGTTCTAATCTTATCTCTGTATACACATACAGCTCTACACCATAATTCATCTAATATTAATCCTTTAAACATTTTTATTCTATACTTTTGTTTTAAACCTTGACTTTACATTCCACGGATAACACTCGTGATAACACTCGTAAAAATTACCATCGAAGATTTTAAGGTATCTTAAATTTAAATCCAGACTAAATTCTGGCGGAAATTGTTCATATGCAGGATGTGTCCACAGATAATGGACATTCCCTTTGGTGGTGGTAGGGGTGTGACTTTTATTTTTATGTTTTTTCATAGAATACAAATCTCTTTTATATGTGCTTTTCGTCTCATTTTGAGCGCTTCCCTACCACCACCCAATATATAGGATGACCATTTTCCGAAAGACCACCTGTATTCAATATTGTGACAATAATGAATTCAATCAAACATTTCAATTTAATTAAATTTAGCAAATCGCGCCAACTCTATTCATTCAGGTTTCACCATACATACATACATGTAAAGGTGGACGTTTTTGTAATAGGCAATCTTATTATGCAAATTGTTTGCCAAGATTTCATATAACAAACAAAGAAAAATATCATAAAATCAAAATTTTATTTCTCTTGAAAAATATTTACATAAATTAGTGTGTCCTATAGCTGTTATACAATATTTTCGGAGTGTAGAAAAAATTCAAAAATTCAAAAATTCTAAATTTCGAATCGAATAGCACACAAAAGTCAAAACTATGCAAATTAAGTGTAAGGTATGTGGTGCCTCCACACATTAAGTTAATGACGATTGGATAGCATAGATTTTTTTTTTTTTTTTTGGTTAAAATATTAGGAAAAATAATTTCACAAATAATATTTTTTTCAGTGTACCCTCTAAAAATCCTTTATAATAAAATTACAAAATAAATTATTTAAAATTAAATTAATCTAATTGGCTTTAGAAGCTGATCTTGGATTCATAATTGCTTATCGGGTAATTCGTCTGGTGGTGGTACTTCAGTAAGATGATGTCCAAACTTTGTGTGGCTATCATCACCTAAAATTAGAAAGAAATATTTTTTTTTATTTTATCTTCACCTTACTTATTCACCCCTTCTACCACCTCTAACACAAATTTTTTTTTTTTGTAAAAAATGTGTTTTGTCGCTTAGGAACATAACAGGAGCCATCATTTTTCACCATTTTTTTTTTCACCAAGATATCCTCTCATAGAAAGTATCCATCTACTATAGAGAAGGAGTTACACTTGAATCAAATTACAAGTCTAAGCTCTAAGGTAACCCATATGAGATAGGAAGCCCCATCCACCTCTCATGGGCTTTTAATCTCACAAAGAAATGATCTCACTGACAGTTCATTTTGACGTTAAGCCAGAACATTGTTCATATGTATAAATAAAACTTAACACATTCTTTATTGGTTGTTCAGAGGAGCTTGTTCGACAAATTAGAACAAAAATTATTTTGAAAAAGCTTTGATGAAATTCAACAAATAGTTTCGGCCGATAAAATGAACTTACCATATTTCAGAATAGTACTCTTAATTAAATCACTAGAAGGTTCTTTCAAATCATATGCCCAGCCAATTTTGGCAAACAGCTGTATCCAAAATGTTGTTATATTAAAGTAATGGCCAAGCTCTGCCGCTTTATAATCCCAAGGAAAGACATGATGATAGTTGTGCCATCCTTCGCCCATAGCTACAATGGACACGCTCAAATTTTGTGCTGGATTAATTCGTCTGTAAATTTTTAATTGATAATCAAATTAATTCGTTCAATATAATGACATTGTCAATTGATTACTTGTCATATGGTCTGGTTCCCCACATATGAGCTGCGCTATTAACCAGCCACGTAAAATTAAGATTAAGTACATATCGAAGTACACACTGTGAGAAAAAGGACCAGAAAAATGTTTCATTCCAGAAGTACATTGGTATTGCTGTTGGTAAGAAGAAGCATAGCAGTAACTTTAACGGAATGAAATATCTAGAAATTTTGTTATTTTTTAATATTAAAAGTAAAAATATAAAAATTAAAATTAAATTCGAAAAAAAACCACATACTTCTGATGAAATTGTACCACTGGATCGTTCAATATATCACTCATATCAAGCTGTCGTCCTTTTTTTATAACCTCCGGATGTTTATGCATCATTAGCCAGCCAATATGGGCAAAAAAGAATCCTCGATTTGAATCGTGTGGATCAGCTTCGGTTTCCGAAAATTTATGATGAACTCGATGATCCCTGACCCAATCGTATATTGTATTTTGACCAGATAATGAAAAGCAAAGCATCAACAGTATCCGCAACGGTGTTTTTGCTTTGTATGATTTATGGCTCCATAATCGATGAACACCGCCTGTTATACCAAAACCACCAATGCCACCCATAAGGAAACCTACCGAAAATTTAAAAAAAAAATTAATTAAATTAATTAAAATTATAGGAAATTTGAATTGCGAATTATAATTGCTAAATTGAATAATTTAGTTTTTAGCATGCTCACTAAAAACGATTCATATTGTTTTAAATATTCTTTTTGTAAACATCTGTGGCTCTTTGGTATAATAATAAGTTTATTTAAAATCAAGGTTATTACTAAGTGGAAATTTTTTAACATAATAGTGTTATTTAGCAAATATTTAAGCAAATTTAATTCACATTGGCAAACTTTTTAGTGCACAGATTATTTCAACATTACCATTATGTGCAGGCATTTTAATTAAATGGTTGCTCAATTGATGACTCAAATAACAATTATTTCTTATTTCACATAGAGTAATTTTCCGGTAACGCTAACTAGAAATGCACTAAAATATTGTTTTAGTAATGTAGCAGTGTATGAAAGAGGCCGCATTAGACATTTCTTTCTAATTAGTCCTTGTTCGTTTTATTTTTTTATGCGTTGGCGATAACCACCGAATTGTAATGGATGGCTACACGTTTTCTTGTTCCATATAGTCTGTGTCGTCGTAAATCAAATTAGTTTAGTTTACTGTGAATAGAATAATCGTCTATTGGATATGTATGGCTATGGGAGTGAACCTATACACTATACAGCCTTTATGGTGGACTCCGAACCACCTGACAATTAACTAAAAATGCCGTTCATTGAAATTTTTATTTCAGGATATTTTTAACGAAACCCAGGTTTTAATCTGCCATCAATTCAGAAACTGGTAAACATTAAACATAAAAATCTACTACGAGTATACTTTTAAATAAGAAATGATAACTAAAATAGTTATTTTTACTAAATTTTTACTAATATTTGACTGGTTCCATTTTTGTTTTTTTTCAACCAATTTAAGCTAAAATCTAATTTGAAACTAGGTGTATAGTATTTTTAATTCAAAATTTGTTAAATTTACTGGTGAATCTAAAAATACGATTTGCAATTCCATTTTGAAATCCTTCATTTTTTTAATATTTCAGACATACAGTCTGTTCCACCGAAACGTGTCTTCGTTTATTATTTTTTTGAATGCACTTAAATCTATATATGTATGTGTGGTGGCAAATTGTTTGTGTTATTCAAATACTTACCGCAAAAAATTAGCGGAAAGTTTGACGAAAAGATGCCAAGGAATAATTGACAACAATGGCTATTGGACGCCATATTGATATAAACACGCAAAAGGTTTGAATGTAAATATTAGAAATGAACATTAATTAAAAGCTATTTTGGCCTTTTTTTGAGACACGTTTCTATGGAACAGATTGTACATAAGCGTTTAGAATTTAGGTACATAGTAGTACATCCATGATTTACTACTAATAAGAGTAAACCTAATTCGCTAAAACTTCCAACTATAACAAGAATAGCGTGCGCACTTGAGTGGTATATATCCTTGTCTATATCAATCAATGGTGATTATTAATTTTGTTTCATTCAATTTTTTTTTTTTTAAGTCATATTTTCTGTAGCATACATAGATGTTACCTACTTTTTATTATAAGATTTAGATTTAGATAATTACGACATAATAAAACCAGAAACACGAAAACAAAATCATAAATGATGTTAGTGAGTATACATATACAGGGTGACAATGAATGTGTGGTACAAAAACAAATTGAGATATCTCAGCAACGAGATTTAATTACACTTTTAGATTTTTTATACATTTTCAGGTATTAATCATCTTTAATTCACAAAAAAAAATTATTCGATAATATCACCATTATTGCGAAAAACTACGTAATCTGTTTTCCAAACCAGTCGGAATTTTATTCCACATCTTTTGGATAATCTCTTTATATTGACTCAATTGTATTTTATTTGTATTTTTCATTCTTAAGTTCCCAGCATGTATCCCCAAATTAAATAATCGAGTGAATTACAATCTGGAGAATAGGAAGCCACATTCATTTTTGATTCCTGAAAATTTATTAATTATTATTGCCTTTAAGTCATCGTCCGTTTTTTCTCTTTCGCAATTGATATTGAACTCATCGAACATACAAGTGCAACATAGTAAAAAATCAGCGAAATCGAAACATGTTTAATCACGATTATTCGACTTTAAAAATTTGTACTACACATTTGTTGTCACCCTGTCTATATATATCTTGTCTATAATTATGTAAATGTTTAATGAGATATTCATTCATTGTCTATTCAAGTCGACTTTTAGTTTATATATATCATGGGTATTCAGCAAAAAGTGACCAAGTCAAAAAAGCCAATTTATGAAGTTTTTTTTAAAATGTCAATAAAAAAATATTTTCAAAATTATAGTAAATAGTTTTTTTCGTTTTCTAATATTACAAAGACAAAGAAAGTCATTTTTGGTATAAAAAATTAAAAAAAAACAACTTATGTTCTGATTATCCTGAAATTATAAGTATTTGGAAGCAGTATTTTTTTTAGGGATGATATCATAATTCATATTTTAACATCAGAATAAGAATATGTATTTCACGTTTTTTCCTTTTTAGACTTGATCACTTTATTTTCCCTCTATCATTTTGTATGTAGTTCCTCTAAAATCTCAAATAGGGGACAAGGGATTTTTATACATGAATGTGTTAGAATGTATGAATAATACAATCAAACTAAGTAGTTCCTCTGCCGTATTTTGTTTCAATTTTGATACCATTTTTAATCATTTTTTTTTTAACGACCTTCACAATTTTGTAACTATACTTAATTTGGTAAAATATTCGGAAATATATAAACTTTTATTTGCTTCTCCACTTAAAATTAACACGTTTCGCCTCTGGTCATATTTGCTTTCAGATTTAAACATGCGCAAATACTAAATCGTTGATCTACGTACACCTAAATCAATAGCTTAAAATTCATATCAAAAGGAAAATAAAAAAATTTGTTAATTGGTGGTTTCTTAAAACACAATTGTACATTTTAAAAATGACAACAAACAATGATAAAAAAAATTAAAAAGTCAACATAAATTTTACATTATCATGACAGTTTTATTAGTAGGTACAAATATTTTGAAAAAAGTTGGTACTTAAATTGTTGAATTAGGGTTTGAAGAAAATCTCGTGTGCATATTTTGTATTATTTCATATTTATTTGTTTAACTTCTTTAAATTCCATTGCTATCAAACATTACTTATATATGTAATAAAATTAGGATTAACATTCAAGCTAAGTTAAAGACATTTATGAACAGATGATCTAAATTTTCTCTTCAACTACATATGTATACATATGTAGTTAAATACAGGTAACCATCGTGCAACGCGGTACTTCTATAAAGCAGTTGCATTTTCAGTGCCGTCTTGAAATTTCCAAATATTGATTTTTTTCGCTTAAAATATTCTTTAAAATAGAATTACATTTTTTATACAAAGCTCAAGTATCAAGTTTTAGAGCTGGGTTGGGAATTAGTCGGATTAATTGAAAACTATTCAAACTCAACTGATAGTTTATTAAAAACCATTCAAATTCAACTAATATTTGACAGTTGAATTTTTTTTTAAAATTTTTTTGTATATATGTATGTTTTTTTTATAAACTATATGTACGAGTAGGTGAAAAAATAGCGTTTTTATTTGATTTGGAACGTTACCCTACTTTTTGTATGAGTTCCTTGTCTCGTATAACGCGTCATTTTTGTGCAACCTAACCACCGTGTTATACGAGGGTTACCTGCATTCTTAATTATCTACCGATCAAATTCAACAATAAGAATTTTCTTTTTGTCTGTTTTTTTTTCTTTTTTTTCTCCTTTTTTCGTATTAATCGATTGACCGAATTAACATCAACACGCAAATAGTTAATTAAACGAAATTTCCATCAAACATTCATTCATGGTTTGATCAAATTGTCGCACTTTCAAGCCGCAATATAAAAAATTGCCATTCCTCCTACCGCTAAACATTTCTTTTCACATTTTTATATGATCAGCACAACAATTCGTTATGCTTTAACTTAGCATAAAATTTGTTAAATATGTATATAAATAAGTTAGGTATAGTTTGGTCTGGGTATGTATATTCAAAAAAAAAAAAAATTGAAAAACCGGATTAGGCATATAATTAAAGATTTATCAATTATCAATCTGAATGTGTCTTCCTATGCGGATTTGTATAAAATTATATAACATTTGATATGTAGATGATTTCATCGATGATAATGAGAGATGATTTCTATCTGGAGCTTAACATCGTACATATACATACATATAATATATGTACCTATATGACCTTGAAGAAATCGGGTTAGGATTCCAAATTTTAATATACAAAACAGGGGCTATTATGCAAAAAAACCACTATAGAATATTACATCGTTTTTGTATTTTTTTATTTTTCATTATCAACCATTCTTTCCATTACGAAATCGAATATAAAATTCATTATTTTTGTGTATAATGACACCGTCTGTAAATTAAAAATAACATTTAAATGCTAAACTGAAATCGAATTAAAAATTAATATTATTTGTTCCACTTGATGACAACCAAACCACCCACCCATCAGAGAGGCAATGCGAAAGCGGAATGCAAAATTCTAACAGATAATAAAATTTGTGTGCAATATTTAGATTTTAGACTAATTAAGAACGAATGGCAGATAATTTACAAAAACCAATGAAATATTAGAGAATGACGTCTGAATTTTCGAAAATAAATTCATAATATCAGTGGCGTTTCGTATTCGATGCCTTTTAGTTAAAATTTTTTCTTCCAGGCATTGATTTTTGAACAATTTTTATGAGCAAATTTTATTTTAACACTAAATTTAAATTTTATATAAGGTTTCGTTAAAATTTAGGAAATCTAAGGAGTTAGTAATTTCTAGAATTTTTTTTTTTTCGAAAAAAAATAGTCACTCACATTTATGTAAAATATAACACCAAAACTAAAAACTATTTTGTATTTATAATTTTTTTCAAAATCTTATTATTTAGTGGAAGAAAACACGAAAAAATACGTATTTTACAAATGGAATGGTGTCGCATTTTACCCATTCTCAATACCCAGAGTTCTCGCGATCCCAATAACCCATAAGCCATAAATTTCGTTCAATTATCTTAACACTTTTTTAAGTTGTCGTCTTTCCGAGCGATCAATCCTTCGAGAAATATTCGGGTTCTTAGTTTTGCATGAAAATGGTAATATTACAGTAGGAAGTAAAAATCTAATCTATATCAATTGATTTGATTTTTTTTCAATTCACTGCCCAACAATGATCACTACATGGGAATGGTTAGCATTCGACATCTAAGTACCAAAGAATCCTAGAATAATGTTTATATTTCCACCCCCTAATGATCTATTGCAGTGACATAATCTTATGTCATTTCTTCTAATATAAAAACTAATACTTATATCAATATGACTAAATTTTTATGTGGGATCTCTACAGTTAATAATTAATACCAAAAATTTGCAAATCAAATACTTACATGATAAAAAAAAAATTATTTACTAAGAATCTTTGGTAAAATTAAATTCTGTGTCAATATTAAGTTGATGTTGTTGAGAATCGCACCAATTGTTAAGTGCTTTCAAAAATTAATTTCCATAAGTAAGTAACACCATACCTTATACGTACATAATTTATAAAGACTTAAATCTTAATCAAATATGTGGTCTTTTTTTGTTAGGTTTTTCCTCGCAACCGCAAAAGTTCTTAAAATGACATTTATAAAAAACTAATTTTTTTTTTTGTTTTCTTTATGGAATCTCCGACTTTGTGTAGACTATTGAAATAACTTGAGCAACAATTCTGAATATAATTAAAATAAAGTTTGGTGTACCTTAGCACAAAAAACAAAAAAAAATCTTAATAATTTGTTTTGCTATTAAATCAGTAATAGAGACGCAAAAAAATTTTGTAAATTGTTGCGTATATGAATATGAAATTGTAGCTACTCATGTAGTTATGTATGTACTTATAGTGTGTCTGAGTAGGTAGTAAGTTTTGCTTGTTCAACACATTACACGTACCTACTTCGTACATCAATGTTGCATTCAAAAATAATATTCAAACATTAGGCCATATTTGAAATTGCTAGTTAAACTGTTCTGCAAATAGTATATATGGTAAATTTTAAATTTTCTTTTGATATACATTTTTAAAAGAACTTTTTCTTGTGACTTGTCTTTTGACCCATGAATAACATATGGCATGAAATAGTGGATAATTTTTTAAATATTCTAATTCATTCAGAACATCAGAACCCTCAATTTTCACCATTCCTATTTATTCCTCAATTTTGCTACATAAATATTAGATGAGAAAAATAATATTTCATATCACAACAAGTCGGAATATATATTTTTGTCTTCTAAGAAATATGCTCTGTTCAAGTTTTTCTCCCACCTTCCATATTGAAACACTTAAACACTTAAATAGTGCACACGTGACGACACATTGAACAGATACCCACCATATATGCGGCCAACATATAAACGCAACATTGCACGATTTTTATTATTCTCGCTTATTATATGAAGTAAACAAAAATTATTTGCGCATCAGATGCCGTGTCCAAAATAAAAATTTTAAATATCTACTTACGACCTGTATCAAATTTTGAGCATGCAAACATATTTTTGTTTATGAACATTATGTATACATACAACATGCTACCTATAAAATTACATTTTTTTTTGTCGACATTTTATAGATAGAAGAAAAAAAAAGTTAATTTTGATTTCATACGAAATGATTATGATTGATATCGCCCCTGCCGTATGTTCTTCTAACTATTATCTAAGAGTACTGACCATTATGTAGGTATATACGATTTGACCTTGAAAAAGGTGATTGAGTTTTAAAATCTGATTCTAATTTCTGATTTCTAATTTATATATTGAATGGTCTATAAAAAGGGCAACTTATCAAGATATTTGTCTACTTGACCATTCACCTATCTACAATATAATTTAAAAATTAAAAATTATTAGATACTATGGACACCTTTCAAATATTTTTATGCCAAATTTAACAAGATTAAATCTTTCAATGTTATTGCAATTAATGTTAAATGTACCTTCTCTTCAACATCAAACGAAATTTACGTGTTGACCAATTTTAAATATTAGATTTTTATCATCAAATTTATGTTTACAATTATTTTTATTTTTGCAATCAGTTATTTCCAGGAAATAATGTTTATCATGAGCAATGTAATTACAAAAAAAAAAACAATTATTTGGACACAACTTAAAGTGGGATTATTTAAGATTTAGTTTTTTTTTTATGCATTATTTTTTTTCATTATTTTGTGTTAACTGAATAAATAAGATTTTTTCCAAATTGTTCGTCTTTTCCACCGTTGTCGAAAGAATAAAATATTAAATAAATATGCAGCGAAAAGTTTAGCAAACAAACACGATGATGTCTTATTTTATCCGACTAGTAATGATCTTTAACAAATTAATTTTGAATTTTTACAAAAAAAAAATGTTAGTTGTTCCCGTCTTCAAAAGTATTACTTTTCGTACCTGGTACATTTTGAAATTCTTTTCTAATAGTGTTTTTCATTTTTTTTTATATAAAATTAAATTAATTTTAATTTGTGCCAGGTTAGTTGTGTAGTTAGTGTAAATAGAGGGCGGGCGTCCTCTAGAGCTATATTTATGCCAAAGGACACCATTTTAACCCTTTCACGGGCGAATTATTTCTTATGGAAAATTCTATATAATTTTGAATGATATCTGTTTTAATACTTAAACTTAGCAATCTTGGAAATTTTTATAATATTTAGACCACTTAGGCAAATTCCTTATTCATCTATATTTAAGATTGAAAATTCAACTGGAATAATAAATAATTCAATTTATCCCAACTATCATTTATATGGAGCGCAATACTAATGGCCATTTGTGGTAGTGAGAAAAAAAAAATCTGATGATCGATAACAAATTATTATTTTCTCACCAAATTTTGTTCTGGATAAAGAATGTCTCGCTTTTTTGTTGGCCTCATACAAAAAGTCAAATTTTATATGGCAAATTTATCCAAATTTTTCTAAACATTTGTCTGCCTCCTATATTAGGGGACAGTTTTCAAATTTCCAAAAAAATCACAATTTCGTATTTTTTATCTCATATCTCATCTTCATAGTGCATCGTTTGTGACTCAACGATCCTGATCTACTGAGGCTTTTTATAATGGCTCCAACTTACTAATCACTTTTGCTAATACCAGAAACTAATTTATTTTCTATATAATTTGACAGTTTCCTGTGTGAATGTGACTATGTTTTTTTCCATAAAGATTGATAGATGCCTAACACAAAAAAGTACCTTTAGAAAGTCTTCCATTTTATGCAATAATGGAAAATAGTTGTAAAGAACACAAAAACGCATCAACAAAAACAAAGTTTAACGACCTTTTTGTAATTTCATCTAACTTGGCTTTCTTAAGTTAGACTTTAATTTATTTCCAGCTAACCAGCATCTACTGTTGCAATTACATACACAATAATTTGATGCGAATTATCTATGATACATTCGTCTATAATATTAACTCATTTTGCCTGTGCAAATAACAATCGCTTGTAACTATTGCAGCACAAAATTATGACGTGAAATTTACCTTACACTTTTCTTATGTAATTGCATATCGTAGCTATATTAAATACAATTTTTTTTTTCAATATTCAAATAAAAACAACTAACACCATCAACAATATTTGGGCCTACCCATTTTTCGCTATTTTACTCCTATAATAAATAATAATGAGTAAGTAATGTGCTTCATAGGAATAAAAGACGCTATTTCGAAATAAATCACACACACACACACACCAGCTAAGGTCACCCAAGACACAATTTTATTTATATTTTATAATTATTTATAAAAATTTTTTTTTTTTTTACTTCGTCTGCATTTTACATAAATTTTGCTTAACCGGTTTGTTTAGCGAAATTATGTTTCCGAAAAGGCAAGCGAGAATTGCACACAAAAAAAAATTGTTTATAAATTTATTGCTGCTTTTTAAAAAAAAAAAAACTAACTGCAAATAATAAAATACTTGATGCACTTAATGTACCTTAAATGTTCTTTATGTACATAGGTAGGTATTGCATTTCATGAGAACACAAATTATGATTATCCGACATTAAAACAAAACAAAACAAAACAAAAATCTTGTTTTAACTGGAGCTACATTGTCATTTTAGCAGTCTGCAATTATGCAATTTATCGAAATATAGACATTTTAATTTTAATTATATCATTACTTCTTTCCATCTCCTTTTTACATATGGCACAATGCATATTTTTGTTTTTTCTTTTTTTTTTGTTTTATTTTATTTTGTTTAAAAGAAAATCTGCCGACTCCCAATTACCTTGATCATTGGTCAATAACTTTATCGACATCTCTCCTAGTTAAGGCATATCGACGGGCGGCAGCCGTATGTCCTTGCATTATGATCATTTAATTTCCTATCGATTAACTTATACGTATTTATTCAGGGCCGTATAGCTATCAATATCAATTGGTTCAAATGGAGCATTAAAATGGGGCCCCACAAATACTGTGGCACACATTAGTTTCATAAAGAATAATGATAAAATATCAATGATATCTAATCGCAACGAATAGAAGATGATCTTCAGATCAGATCAGATCGTAGACTAAAGTCTTAAGTCAGAATGATCTCCATTCTGTCTTATTTGTAGTAATGTGACTTAACTTTATTCAGATCAGATCAAAACGTAGATTGAAGTCTTAAGTCAGAATAATCTCCATTCTGTCTTATTTGTAGTAATGTGACGTAATTTTGTTTGTTTAAATAAGGCGGCTAAAATGTTGCAGCTACGGACCTGCAATTTGTTTTAATTTACTTTTATATATTTAAATTAAACATTAAATGTAATTATATCGATCGATCGGTTTACTGTGCTTTAAATGTCAGGTACACACACCATTAACCGGTTGAAATTCTTTTAACTCCTTTTTTTCGAAATGGTTTTGATCTTTTTCTCTTGAGTTTTATTCAATGCCAACTTTTGAAATAAATCCAGTTTAAATGAAAAACCATCATCATCAGCAATACCGGGATTTTCAATGTGTATGAACATGATATTGATCTTTAGCAAACTTTACTTGGTGTATAAATAAATCTATTACAGATGACTGCAGGGTTATTATAATTATTTGGTGTATATGAATAGGTACTTGATAAAATGTATGGATTGTCACCTACATATTTTACTTCCATATGGAAGCGAATAGTATTATGATTTTGGTCCTCCGTTTGTAAGGCTTATGTATCCTACACACACAAAAAAGGACCATTCTGTTTGTCATGAAATTTTAAGTCGAAGTATGTCCCTTCCTTTGCTCTTATATTATTATAATTACCGGAAAAGTACATTCTGGAAATATATTCGGAATAGAGGAAAAATAGACAAATAAATATAACAGCAATTATAGGCAATATTTGTCTAACCTGGCGTTTACATCAGACAGTAAAACGAAGTCAGGACGGTAAATTGAGAATTAATTAAGGCAATTTATCCATACCGTTTACACACTGTCTTGACATTTTTATTTGATATAAAGGCAGCAAACAGTACGGTCGACCAAAATTGAAGCTTTAAAATTGTTGGAATTTCTTAAAAACGAAGAAAATAGACAAAGAAAGAAAAAATGTTAAGTCAAACCATTTCTAGCTAAAAGGCCAACATATTACATGAAGTCAACATTATTAAAGAACTTATTAATTAGAGGCAACGGAGATTTTCATTCATTTAAAGTTGCAGCCATTTTTATTACTCAAATGTCATTTTACCGTCTCGCCAACTGTTTGAGCTACTGTCTTCAAAACTGTCAAGAAAGTACAGTAACTGTCTTAAGAAGGAAAGTTAGTGTTTACACGAGACAATTTCATTAAGACACTTGTCAATTTAGCGTCCTGTCTTCGTTTTACTGTCTGATGTAAACGCCATGTAAAGGACCATAAAATTCAATGACAATAGTTTTCACATACAAGTAAAAAAAGGTTCACGTGTGTGCACAGAATGTCTTCAACACCTTGCGTAACATACAGTGCCTACCACACGATCATAAACATATCGATTTACAATAAGATTTCATATTTCGTTGTGGATTTTAGAAATTTAAAGTTATTATTTGTCAGCACAGCTTAAATCGATTTGAGTTCACACCAAAGAATGACCATAATTGTGTATAATAGTTAATAGAGGACTTAAGCTGTTCGGGCAAATGGTTATTTAATTTGACTTATCGGATGATTGTCGACCGATTACCTATTTACCTTATTTCTTGCTCTATCTGATAATTCTCTATTTTTTTTATCTTTATTCAAATAGTAATTAAAGTGGGTAATGAAAATGTTTGGTATCTTTATTGTGTCTATTCTTTCAATTTGTATGAATTACTAGATTTGCTATAGTAAAAACGAAATTATTTTTTACCAGAACTAATTTCGGTTCAATGACCCAGCAGAAACTGAGAAATTGTATGGTGTGGCAACATTTGGCAACAATTTTTGTTCTAATTATTGAATAAAAACAATTTTAAAATACTTTAAGTTTGACATAGCTTAATCATATTCTACTTTTGGCATAGATTTTCTAAAAATCAAGCACTTTGTTTAGCTCTCAACTCTGTTATAAAAAATAAATAATCAAACAATTCCTATATAATAGTTTTTTTATATTATTGGCATACCTACAATACCAAGGCTAAGTCTTCTTTTTTTGTTATTTTTGTTATTATAATTTCATACATACAGTGGTGTTCAACAACATCGAACAATTCCGGTTTTTCATATTTTGCATACAAAAAAGTAAAAAATAAGGATTTTCTCGACATCTACGAGTAGCTAGAATCTATAAATAATTTTTTTTTTTTTTTTAAATTTTTATTGCCAATATTTTTTGTAAGTACGGTTGGGCAACACTGACAGTTTGAGGAGTTACAGATGGTTGTTTTTTTTCAATAAAATTGGTGTATAACCTCATATTAAAACAAATGAACCAAATAAATGTTCTTGGTCGCTGTTATTCTATTGAAAACAAAAAACCGACCATCTGTAACTCCTCTAACTGTCAATGTTGCCCAACCATACATATAAAAAATGTTGGCAACAAAAACTTAAAAAAAAAAAATTCGGTGGGTACACACGGCAATAGGGATAATCTAACATTGTCGAAATTTTTCAGGGTGATAAAAAAACTGTTTTATAAATAAAATATTCAAAAAAAAATATAATTGAAAAAAAGGGAAAAAACCGTCAGAAATATGTGCATAGAATTGCCATACTTGCATGGATGGTGTAAATATGTAATACCAACAGTAAAACACGAAAAATCGATTTTTGTAAAATTTGTACATTTACCTACAGATTGGCCACGGGATTTCGGTTATAAAGTTTGCCTGTTCGAAAAATTCAAAAATGTTCGAATTTTGTAAATAATTTGAGATTTTCTGATTGTCTTTCATTTATGTCAACTTAACTTCAGTGTATTATTATCGTTTTGACAAAATTGACATATTTTTGTGGAGTTAAATTATACACAAAATGGTTTCACTAACATTCGAAAGTAAGATTTTTTGTTCGAAAACACGATTTACTTTCATAAATTAAATGCATCAGACATTTATTTTATTATTATTAAAAATGGGTTTCTGGTGTACTTTGATGTTTATTTTTTATTAACAATTAATGAAATACTTGTATTAAAGTTTGCCTGTTTTCGTTCAAATCGCCGTTTTTTTCGGATGAAAAAATTGCTACGCCGTGGCCAATCTGTTTTTATACATCATCTGTACATTTACCCTATCGAATTGCATTTATACATTCTAGCTAGATGTCATTCATATTAAATAGGAGAATTTCCAAATTTTTAACTTTTTCATACAAAATATGGAAAACTGCTATTTTCCTGAACACCACTGTATATTTGATAATCTCTGCAGTCAAATCAAAACTACTTTCATTAAATTAATATATGTATACAAACATAAAAGTATTCAAATCTTTACTTTGTCGTAATAAGTAGTTTCGAAGTGTTTGTATTGTCGAATATAAAAAAAAAAATTAAGAAATTGTAAACGAGACATTATGTAATTTGTACACAAATAATACACTTCAACCATCAGTGTTTAACCCATATTCGTGAATTCGAAATTACCTAATTGGTATAGGAAAAATAATAAATTTTTCATGCATTTTGACCACTCATATAATTGAAATTGAAACTATACATACTGAGGTAATAATTATTACGATTGGTTGATCTTCTTCATTAACTTTTTTTTTTATTTTAAATAATACCCATTTTCGATAAGTTTTGGAATTTGGATTTACTCTCGTCGCCTCTACATATACATATGTATGTATATTGCCAAAAACAAAAATATCAACTTTCACACACTATAGCGTTTCGTTAATCATTTCAATGGTCCAATGCTAATTTTGTGTTAAATTACCGAAAAACTTAGCGTTGTTATGAAATATCTTACTGAATAAATGATGAAAATTGGCCAATTATATGATTTTTTTTTTTTTTTTAGTATTTCTATTTATGTATGTATGAGTATGTACTTATGTATTTGTTTTATATTAATATGTTATGTTTTGATTTGGTTCTTCATGGTCAATGTTTTGTTCTATAAGTTAGAAATCTTCAGAAGTCTATTCTTTTACATGGATATTTTTTCTATTTGTTTGCATAATCTTCAACAAATTTTTTGCTTTGTTGTGTTTAATTTAATCAATTTAGTTTACCTACAAACTCATCCGTAGAAACCGGAAGTTTATGCATTGACATTTACAACAACAGAAAGCCTCACATGGCATGATTGACAATTTTTTTTTTAGTATATTTTTGGTTGAGTCATTTTGCAATTTGAGTTTACTCCTAAAAAAAAAATGTTTACTTTTTTTTGTTTATTTTCATCATGTGTTTTAGAATCAAATCCATATATGAGTAGAGTCCTATTAGGTGTATGGACAAGTTTTTAGTCATAGTCATTGGTAACAAATTCCAAATGGTAATGCCATTAACAAAAAAAAAGATGTTTTGCTACACCTAAACTGTGCATTGAGACAAAGAACGTGACGAATTCCTTTATATACATATGTACATAAATATATAAGTAGGTGAATTATTCGTTACGGATGGGATGATTTAACAACTTTTGCCGAATACAATTTAGTACATTTTTTGATTAACAAAATATTATTGATCGAATATGATGCAAGATGGCATAATTTAAATCGATACTTTCTCCATCATTTAATAATAGTATATTGTAGCATTAATTTTTTGATCAATTGTACTGTACTCTGTACGTAGAGAATTTTTTTTTAATATATGAAAATAATTATTGATTTGAAAAATTTATTGGCAACTGTTAATAATTAATTTATTTCAATTGGTTTTTTTTTGTCTCTACTCCAATGCGATGTGATCCAGAAGCTAAACCTAAGCGTCTCTGTTTTTCTTAAAATAATAAATAATTACGTGCGCGTAATAAATTTTTTTATATCTCTATACAACAAAATCACAGAAAATACGACGCCATTATGATATTAAACAATAACAAATTTAAGACGCATCTTTTACGGTTTGCAATAATACCCACCAACTTATTAATTTTACGAAAACGATTTGTACGTATTTTGTATTCAGTGAACAACATGAATACTTGATAGATTCGCTCCTGCTAATAAAATTTTAACGGCTCTAGCATTTAGGTTATCAATCTGTAAAGTTTCTGAAGCGTTCAGTTTCAGTTCTTTTTTTTCAATAAAATTTAGTACACCAGTCCTTCGATTTGCATGGCATTTGATTTACACGGTTTGTAAATTAAAAAGTATTATTTCATATACAAATTGCAATAAAGTACATGTTGTGTCTCGTTTTACACGGTTTCAATTTACATGGAACGTATCTAACTTGCAAATTGAGGGATGGGTGTAATATAAAAAAGTATTTCATACTAAAAACTGCAATCTTACCTACATTTATGCATAAAAGATCTTTAAAATTAAGACAACCAAAAAAGCAAAAACCAAAAAAACATTTCTTGTCTGATAGAGTTAGGTGCACAATAAATAAAAGGAACCATTGAAGATCGAGACCTTTGTTAAAAATTTGAGTTCTTTTTTTTTGTATATACGGACAATACCCCAACCACCCGTTTTAAATGTTTATAAAAGGTGTTTTCAATCACAAAATTTGGTAATAGACACCAAAAACTTGTGGGGATTTGATAAAAAAAATTATTTCTAGTTTTGAAAATTATTGAAATTTAAAAATGTGATTTTATACATAGATATAGCGATCCCGATTCATTAGTTCCACCTTAATTATGTGATCCTTCCAAATATTTTTAATTGGTTAATTCTCGAGTCGATCTCAATTCTATCAAATCTACAATCAAATTCTCTTTTCCAACGAAATGAAAGTGTGGAACTATTTTCAATTATTGTATATATGCTTTCTAGTTAGAATTGGTTCGATTCCCAAGAATTGTATAAAAAATTATACAAAAATAATCAATTTATTTATAGAGTGATCATATTTAGTTTTTTTATGTGGATGCTGCAATCATTTTTTGGATAATAAATTAAAACTGGAGTTCCCCATGACGTCACGGTATTACCGATGCTATTTGATTACTTATTAATGACAAGCAATTTCTTTCAATTTTTTTTTCTGCTGCTCCTAAAGCGAACAAAGAAATGAGAATGCATGATTTGATATTGATTAATAAAATCAATTAGTGGTTTTTCTAAGTTACAAAGTTTTAAAATCATTTTCCACAATGTTCCTTTGTTCGATAGAAACCATGGCAACTATAGAAACATTGAACTAGTTACATGCATAAATGTAGTAACTTTTAAGCGTCATAAACAATTTTGCTAACGAATGCTAAATTAGCATGTTTTTTATAGTTCATAATGTTGTTGCAAGCTACATACACAAGAATTAAATGTTTATTATATAAATACGTCACTTTAAGTACCTAGGAATTTTTAAAAATTATAACAAAATATACTAACCCCAAATGTATGTTAAAAATTTATCCGGCTTCGGTCTTCCAGCAATACACACATAAATGAATAGCGAATGAATCATGCATATTCCAATTATATTTGGCCATTTTAATTTTGCCGGAAATTTTATGCCAAAATAATTAAAAATTTTTTGTTCATCATGTTGCACCTTAACATTACCATTTGCACTTAATTTTTCACTATTTTTATCATCTACACAATTATTATTATTTATTGAATCATCTACACCATCGGCGCACTTATCCTTGTTATCCTTATTATTCGATACTGACACTGTATTATTGTTATTATTAATATTATCATAGACGACACCGGTTGTTGCTGATAGATGACCCATTTCGGTGAGTCCAACTATGTTTCTGGCACTTTGATCTCTAAAGTGTTAAAGAAAAGAAAGAAAAAACAAAAGAATAAAATCGAAATTATTACTCCAATACTAAAATAATAGAAAGACCAAAAAAATTTTTTTATGCGAATCTAGCTATAAATCATGTTCGAATTCGAATGTGCGTACTCTCGTCTCTTCTGAAAAAAAAAAAAAATGGTCCACCCCAACAATAAAAATTACGGATTACGATACTGATCACAATTATGAAACTAAAGTTTTCAAATTTTTGGTAGCCACTTATATAGACTCGGTTTCTCCCACCCAATCACCACAATAATCCCAAGAAGTATAATTTCCGATGAATACAAGTTTTGGAGAGACAGCCAAAAATCCGTCTTATTCGTATAGGTAGAGGTATATACAATAAATGGACAAAGATTTCTTATACATTAACATTGTATGCTTACACCTTACCTTACCTATATAAGATATTTCATCAACGGAGAAAAAAGACGAGCAACAAAACCATTAAGGCTATTGGCATTGTTGGATATTGGTACGTCTCAGATATACTGTAGGTATATAGGTAGGTACGTTAAGGTGGTAATATAATATACACGTGATCATTTAGGAACAATTAATTTAGCAATAACAATTAATTTCTTAGACATACTAAGTAAGATTTTTAATCGAAAGAGAGCAATGATTTTTTTTTCCTTTTTTTTTTTGGGAGAAATCTTGATTTTCATTTTGATTAAGTCATAAAATTGATTTCGGTGGTCAAGAACATCCTATTTTGTTGTTGCATTCATAAATGCACACATAAATCATATTTAGATTAGCATAACTTGAAGGTTTTTCCATTTTCATTGTGTTATCATAACTTTTGTTATCTTCTGATTAGTATTCTGCATTTTTAATTAGAATTATAAGAATAGAATTAATTTAGAGATTTTTCTTTCTTTTACAAAAATTCTACCATGAACTATGGAAGATGGAAAATGTCAACGTTAGATGAGAGATGAGAGATTTGTTTAAGATAA
The DNA here is from genome assembly GCA_026745375.1 of Platyura marginata. Taxonomy (NCBI): domain Eukaryota; kingdom Metazoa; phylum Arthropoda; class Insecta; order Diptera; family Keroplatidae; genus Platyura; species Platyura marginata. The sequence goes on along the minus strand of JANSTT010023258.1, from coordinate 18,584 downwards.
AATTATTTCACATTGTGTTGACCAGACTTATGGATTGTGTACTAATTGAAAGAGTTTAATTAAAATACATCGAGAATCATTTTATTTACTTCTGATTCACTCAAGATTCACTGAATAATCAACTGAAAAGTGGTTTTTAGAGATATAATCGATGTTTTAACCAATCAAAACAACAATTACTAGCAAACCTGATACTCTATGTGTGCACTTAAATGAATCGCTACACTGTCCCGCATACCAACCACTCGAAAAACCTTGGTGCTTGATCCTTGATCGAATTTGATCATACAAAATGTTGAGTTGAATACAAAAATAAGAAATTCTAACCGACACATAATAGGAAGCAACTGCCCTTAGCTTGGTCTACTCTACTATTCAATATTGCGGTCCGAAATGATTAAAAAGTGCCCATACAAAAAACACAAAATTGGACATTCATCGCAATGACGTCATTATCTTGGGAATTATCAAATCGACGCCAACACACTGGCTACCGAGTATCTACTAAACCACCTTTTGATGTTCGCCGCCGAAAAATGTCACTTCTCCGTGAATACAACAAAATTATGGTTAACCCTAGTTAGTCTTCGCATTTACCTGGAAATGGAGATTGTACAACAAACCGGTTATAGCTCAGAAATATATCGATCACAGAAACACTCTAAACTCGATAAGTTTCCCGAAGTAACTCTATCGGCAATACAATGGCTAAATAATTTAGATTTCTCTCTTTCTCTCATTGTCGCATTTTAAGCTAACCTACTGTATTTTGAGGTAATGCCTTTGGAACGAGAGGTTCCGGGTTCGATCCCTGTCTGGGAATAAAATATGTAGTGTTTTTCTCTCGTACAGAGTTTGAGTGGACTGGATGTAGGTTCAGGGCATCATTTCAAGGAATAAATACCGGTTGACGATTCAACGAAGGAAACACTTCAAGTGTTAAAATCAAAATCTTGCGGTATGAGAATTTGTGGAATTTGGCAATTGGAGTATTTTCAACTGAAATGTTCCCAAACCCGAATAAGGGTTAATCGTGTGACCAGCAACCATACATTGTTAAAAAAAATAAATCGCTGTGAATGCTCTTTACGAGTTAGGTCAAGGCCCGTTCAGGGCTATGGTGCCATTGATGATGAATATGATGAAGCATTTTTTGAGATACATTAGTCTTCTTCGGCACCGTCTCAATATGCAAAATTTGCTATAGGTCTGAGAAATTCCAACAGCAATAACTGGTAAATTAATAAATTCGACAATAATGTCTAGCAAGTAGTCGGACTAAAGTCGGACTAAAGTCGGACTAAAGTCGGCCTAAACTAAGTTTTATAGCATTAAGTGTGCTTTTGATGTAATTTGAATTAATCGCATGATGTCGGTGAGCCTAAAGGATCTCAGTTATGGATTTAGTTAATAGTAATTCTAAATGTATGAATGATCGTGTAGAATTCCATCAATTTATGACTTATGAGGGTCAAGATACTCCTAAAAATATTTTCTGACTTAAACTTTTTATCAACTTATCACTTTTATCACACAAACTGCCTATAAAAATATTGGTGAACATGGAAATATTTAGGATTAACACATTTACGTTCAAATTGTATGGACCTATTCTAATGGTGTATGGAAGTTGTTTTTCTTAAGAAAATTTGACGAATTTAAAACACACAAGTAAGTATGTTGGGACATTTTATAAGTGAAATTATGTCATGATCATGACTCTTTGTTTACCTATAAATTAAATCCGAAATCCATATTGGAAACATTTTCAACTTTCAATTATAATCATAAAAATGATAATCGTTAAAGTTTAATTTTAAGCCAGTTTCAAGTCACGACAAATCCATATTCAATGGTTGCATTGCGATTGCATTCAACGGTGACATTTACGCTTCGTAATCATTTTTATTTATTTTTTTTATTTTTTATTATTATAGGTATTAATTCAAAAGTGTGTTTTGACTGTGTGCTGCACACGCATGCAATAAAATACTGTATGGGAGCATAAAATAACTTACGTGTACTTTAAGAAATATAACGATTGAAAAAGGGTACGATTTATAGAAATAATTATTAAAAATTCAGACATTCAGACATTGCGATACTTACATAATTTGTGTCATTATCCTTTTTTCCATATACACGTGTGATTTATTAAATTTATTTTAAAATTAACACTAAAACTATTAATCGATCCTTAAAAAATTTCATCAAAATATCCACACAAATTTTTTATTTTAATTTTTGATGCGCAGTCACTTTGATTTTTCGTTGTTGATTCTTTAACGTTTCAGGTCAACTAAATTTGTGTCCATGCAAAATTAGTATAAAAAACACTTTTGATGGATCAGCAAAAATAAATAAAATAAAATATAGATACTTATAAGTCAAATATTGTTTAACTTAATTTTTTGTTTTGTTATTCACTATATTATGTACACATGTATCCATGTATGTATGTATGTATGTGAATGCAGCTACTTTATTAATTTGCATATTGGTGGGAGTCTAAACAATTATGGTTAACTAATGAAATTGAAAGAAGAGCCATAACGAACAACAAATGGAACATTCAAATCAGAGAAATTTAATATTGAAATTATATTAAGCAGTTTTGTTATAGATAAAAAAGGAGAGTCCATTAGGCGCCATTTTGAAATGTTGTTTTTTTTTCATTGTTTAACCAACATCAGGTCAATTCTTGAAATGAAAAACTACGGTATTTAAAGATGTATTTTTTTAAAACTACTGTCTTCACATGAAGAAACCCGATACAGTCTTCCCGCGAAAAATAAAATCACCCTAGGCTCTGTATTCAAAAGAACATTTGGAAAACGAAAATATTTTTTTTCAAATCGAAGACCCATTTGAATAGAACACTTTGATATTTCGCCCCTTGTAAGAACCCCATGAAAAAATGCTTCACTTTATAAGCGATTGAGAAGTGGTTTAGTAAGTGGTAAAAGAGTTGATTGAAGTTGGTTTCAAACTTTTGTGTGTGTGGAACTCTTTAGGTGAATTTATCAATGTGACCACTCTATCGATCAGGAAAATTTGTTTAGTATTTTCGATTGGCCAGCTTGATTTATTTGAATAAAAGACAGACTCTAGGCTTTCTATTTATACACAAGATCTAAGGCTTTTCTTCAAGGGAAGACTGTAGAGTTTGTGTTCGAAGACTTCGTGCATTCAGTGTTCTATTAAAATAAATTTTCTTTTCTTTTTCGTTCTTGTGTTTTTTTTTTACATTTAATTTTCATCATTACTTAGTTAAAAGTATCTAAGGTAATCTCATGGACCATGAAGTCGAAAACTAAACTCATTATAGAGTCAAGCAATGAATAAACTTTAGCAAGGCTGAAATCAATGTGATTGTTAAAAGACATCATACAAAGATATCACATAAGTCTTTTAACATACTTTTAACAAAAGGCAGCACACCCCTATAGACTTTAAATATTTATGGCTGGAATTGTGATCACAACTACCAGGATATATAGCCGCCATTCTTTTCCTACACAAGGACTTTTGAGTATCAACTAAAACTAGAAGTATTTAGGTTCATATTGTCGGTATTTTTGCAACTTCCTTTCAAGAGGTTTTTTTTTAACTTCCGAAATGTCAGCTTACATAAACGCAAATATCTCAGAGTAAGCCCAAAATTCCATGATTTTAGGTACATTTCAAGAAAACAATGCTTCTTGATATTTTGTCTCCATTAGTGGTACTTTTTCTAAAAATTCGCTCGGGTTCGGGGCTCAAAACACTCTTAAAAACGATGAATCAAAATTAAAAAATCCTTTATTAGCCAATTTAAATTGTGTGCACATTTTTAACAATACAAATAGCTAAACAATACAAAAATAAAATTATTACTTAGAGAGAGAGAGAGACAAAAGTTAAGAACTGTTTTCTATTCAATTAACGTAATTCAAGCATTCAGTAATTTAAAGTTAAGTAAGTTAAAAAAAAAACTTCTTAAATTTTCTTCTAAAAAAAAATTATATAAATATTTTATCATTTATATTTATCTTTTGTCAAATAATGATCCTCCGGAAGTCTAGCCATTTGTTCTTTGCCCGCTTCAACAAGACACTCAACAACTGGTCGACCAGTGTCTACACTTCTAGTTAATCCAATTTTTACACCTTCGGATGTCATTGTCTGTAAATCCGTCGCAATACCTAAGGCAGCAAATACGCGAATAAATGCGGTTGAACAGCCGGAACCTAAAAAAAATATTTTGTATTAAACTTGTTATTCATATAGGTAGAGGTATATATTTATATTCAAAGTATTTATACAGATATGCGTATAGATCAGACACGAAACGTCGATATTTTAATGACGAAAGCACTGATACAGTTTCTACATTACTTCTTGTGATTTTAAGCAAAAATTGATAAGACAATATTTTCTCTGTTTTTCTCTTTATTACATATTTATATTCCAGTTGGGTATGCAATTTATTTAAAGCCTCTTGGATAGATATTGATTTTTAATCTTGAATATTTGTGTATGGAAGAAGTGCTTCCGTTACATCTTTAGAGAACTCGTACCTACTATATACGTTTTCCTATTAGTTTTAATAAATTTAAAAAAATGCTTCAGGCTAGATAACTATAAAATTTAAATATAAATTAGAAGGGTTCAATTATTTAATAAATAAAAAAATATAATAACAAAATTCAAAAATCTCTATAATAATCAAATGATGACACTATCACAACAACAAAAAAATACAAAAAACTATTATGAAATGTTTATCTTTATAAATAAAGGCAATTTTATGCAATCATTATTGATACAATAACCAGAGGTGCGGTCACAAATCGCAGCGAACATTTAATTAGACACAATGTGACGATTTTCATAATTTAGTTAATTGGTATTGGTATTTATATACATAGTATAAAATATTCATAGTTTATAGTTGAAACTGGAACTAAATTTCCTTTTCATTTTCTAGTCTAGAATTTTATTTATAAAATATAGGGGAGGCTGTGGTACAGAGTACAGTATGCACCTAATTTTTATCATTTACTCCAAAAATAGTCGAATAGTAGAAAAAATTAATATGACAACAATTACAGCGAATCCAAAAATTGATTTCTTTTATGCAAAATTTTTCGAAAAAAACTGTATAATTATTCTATTAGAGCATATATGGAGTCAAATAAAAAAGAGCGAAAATTGTCGATATAAGAGTGTAATTTAGCAAAAAAAAACACATTTTGTTAAGGTTAAGTAGAATAAATAATATGTGAACAAATTGCCATCAAAATCTAAATTCCAGTCATTTTTTAGATACATCCAATTCAAAATTAGGAATCGATAAGTATCTTTCTACAAGACAAGGGAAAAATTGTGAATGTTTTCGTAGATTTGTTTTTTGGCAAATATGTTAGTTTGGACCTTTGTCAATATACAGGTAGTCCTCGACTTACGACCAAAATAGGTTCCTAGACATTGGTCGTAAGTCGAGTTTCATATAAAACCAGTAAAGAAGGAAAAATTGTCTACGCCGATTATAATATACCCGTATGAGTAATTATTTATTATTTACAACTTTGTACGTGTCTATTTTGTCTGTACGATAAATATAATTGGGTAAATTGAATTAAATTAAAGATAAATTGGCTACGCCGATTATAATATACCCGTATGCGTACTTGTTTATTATTTACAACTTTTTCCGTGCTATTTGCAAATGACAAGAAACTCTAGAAATGACATAAAATTGATTGCAGCGCCATAACAGTATTTCGTGGAACTTTTTAGTCTATGAATGAAATCTTCATTTTTGTATAGTCTAAAATTGATGTGATATGACTTTTTTTCTACATTATATTTGTTGTACAGATAAAATAGACACTGACAATGAACGAAATCTTAAATTTTTTATTCTCTATCATTTTCGTTATATTAATTTTTTCCTTAATCTGAATACTTTTCGAGTAAATGATTTAGAAATTCAATAAAACTATTTGCAGCGCCATAACGTTAGGTCGTACAACTTTTTTAAAGAAATCTACATTTTTGTATTCTCATATTTATTTTTTCTACATTTCGACTATCTTTCGAGTAAATATTCATTTACTTATATCAAAATTAGGTGAACACTGTACCACAGCCTCCCCTATTTTTTGTCCGATTTGCTCCAAAAACAATAGGGGTCTTACTCTAGGACTGCATAATAAACTGTCAAAATTTCTAGCTTCAGCCGTTTGGCCGGATTCTTGATCACGGACAGACAGACGGACGGACGTACATGCATATTTCGACTTAGAATTTCACGAGAAAGACAATTGTGTTGAAATTTTTTTTCTACGATGAGTATTAGGGGCGTACCAAAGTTATAATACCCTTGGATTAACATCATACGAGAATAAAAAAAAAAAAATTAAAAGGTTGTAGGCGCGAACCGTCGTAAGTCGAGGACTACCTGTATATTATTTTTGGTGTGGCGAAATTCGATCATTTTTCAGGTTTATAGGTCTAGCCTAGGGCGTGAACCAATTTTTGAGAAAAAAATTCAAAAGTAAAAAAAAAAAAATCGGGAAAAATATAAAACCCAATATGTACTATTAAAAAACCAAAATGAAAATTTCTTACGCGAAAAATTGTTTAAACGCGATCCGACATTTTTCGTGACGGCCAAATGAGCGAAAATCGAAAAATTGATCAGCGGACATATACCTAAACAGAAAAATGAGAAAAACGGGATGTTATAATAATGTAAATAGTCTCTGGTTAAAGAAGCTTGATTGATTTTGGCCCAGCAGTTTAGGTGCAGTCGTTAATGGGATAAACAAATTTACTTGAATTACATTTTTTTCTTTCTAAACGAAAAATATTTATATCAGAATACTGATGAATGATGATTTTAAGTGAATGTAATTTAGTCTAAACAAAATATTTGTCAACTTTTTAGTCAATATTATTGATTTTAAATTCTTCATTTATTCGATAATATTGTTTTCGAATTTAGATGGCGATATTGTATAAATTCATAAGTATATGCATAAGTAGTATTTGTAATTCGCAAAATAAAATATAACTTCTGTTTATATATGCAAATAAAATATAAAACATTTCTATTGATATATTTTACTGAATATTTAATCATTATGTTTATTACCATCTTATTAAAAACAAATTGCGTCTATTACGCCAGCTGTACAAATATTTTCGATCCCGTTTAAACTTAAAGGTATGATAAATGTGCATAGCGATAGAGGCGCTGCCTTTAAAGCAGGAGATCCCGGGTTCAAGACCAACTGGAAGGTGAAACATGAACTGTTTTTCTCTGGCTTGTTGATGTGAATCTTAGATCAGGTGGTTGGATTGCACTAAAAAATAGTCTAAATATCTGAAGAATGGCAATGCTTAAAGAGGGACAGTGGAATGGGGAGCATTTGTAAGGTTTACAGAAAAGGAAAAATATCAATTGCTCCATTTTTCCACATGAGAAGAGAGTGTCATGTCTTGCCAATTGAGATAAAATGTTAAACAGAGGTACAGTAAACGTGGAATAGCTATGGACCCAAAACTATGCTGAGTGCAATAATTCTAACCTAACCTAGTACTATTTAGTACCAAAGTATTTTATTTAGTACTATAGCCAAAAATAAAAATAAAAATTAATTTTACATGCTTACTCGTAACTATATAAGAAGTTTGGATATTTGGTACCAGAATAATTCCCAAATTTCCAAATACCAAATTTAGTACATTCTTCAGTTTGAATTTTTTGTAAGTAGTATTAGTTTATGCAATGGTATTCTGTGTCTACTTTGTCTACAACAAATATATAATTGAGTAAATTGAAAACAAATGATTTAATATCCTAAGAAATGACATTAAATTGATTGCAACGCCATAACAGTAGATCGTGGAACTTTTTTGACTATTAATGCAATCTTATTTTTGTTATTCTCTATCATTTTGGTCATATTCATTTTTTGTGTTAATCCAAATATTTAATCCAAATGATTAATAACCCTAGGGATTACCTACATAAAATTGATTGCAGCGCCATAACGGTAGATCATGGAACTTTTTAGTCTATGAATGAAATCTTCATTTTTGTATAGTCTAAAATTGATGTGATATGACTTTTTTTCTACATTATATTTGTTGTACAGATAAAATAGACACTGACAATGTTGTAGCCAATTATTTCTTCTTTACTGGTTATATATTGCATCGATGCCATTTTTAAATATTTTTTTTGGTATAAACTAATCCTTAGAAATCGAAATAATCAGGGCACTTTAAACTCACCATAACTGCCAAATTCTCCGGTTTGGTAATCCCAAGGTAATAGATAGTGATACTGTGGCCAATAGCTTTTCGTCACCAAAAAGATCATATTCGAATCAGATGGTTTGTATCGTTTATCCAATCCCCAAATAAAATGTGCCGAATTAATTAGCCAAGATATATTCAATACAATTAAGTATCGCAGTGAAAATGCAACAAACAATGCCGCCTGAATTGAATCATCCCAATATTCAAGCGGTGCATTTATTGGCAATAGTACGAAAAATATCGTATACAAAATCCAGTAAAATCTGTCGCAACAAAAAAAATGGTGATTATTTTTTGAAATTTAAATATAAAAAAAAATATAAAAAAAATTACCTTTTCTGAAACATAACAATTTTATCTTCTTCTAAATCGGATACATCAATAGTTTTTAGCATCTCTTCCTGTTTCTGGCTTAAATTTCTAATTTGAGCGAATACTTGAGCGTCCAAAAATTCTCTATCACTGTAGTATGGATCGTTGGGTGTCTTGAATGTTTCATGGTGAAGTCGATGCTTTTTCACCCAATCATATACGGAGCCCTAAAAAAGCAACAACAAAAAAAGCTCTGATTACATTTTATTGAAGCTTACATTCTAACATGACATCTCTTGATAAAATTTGACAAAATGTAAATGTAAAAAAGCTTTAATAGGAAAGCTTATGAATATCATTTTTTTATTAATAATATTTATATAGTAATTAATCAAAGCACTTCCTATTCGTGGGTACATTAGACTGTTGGCATAATAAAGTGACAGAAATATGAAAATTTTATAACATTTCTAAAGGTCAAGCAAACAACTTTAATTTACATAGGAATATGTACCTACATCGACGTATATAGTCAAATTATAGGTTTTTTTTTTAATAAATATTCCCACGCAAAGCAATTAGAAACTTAGAATAATGTTATACTTAGTTCTGAAGGTAATCTCGGCTACATTTGGCAGTGAAATAGTGGATTTAGGTAATAAAAAAAAAAAAAAATTATATCGACAGATTTCCACTAAAACTAGCCGCTAATTTATAAACAGAAACACTAAATGTGTTTATTTTGGTAAACTATGTGAATGATTTAAAAATGTTTCTCTTTGTAATAAATTGCCTTATACTGACCCCAGGAAGAAAGAAAAACATGATGGTTAAATAGGTATGGTCATAATTTTATAATTAGAATTACCAAATTTGTAAACCTCACTTTGATTGATGAATGACAACCGATTTCTGTATGATTTTCTCTGACCACAAAAAAACCTTTCGACTATGGACTATGGCCAGTGATGGCTAACCTATGACACGCGTGTCAGAGTTGACACGGCAAGACACTTTTGGTGACACACACCGTTTATAAACGTTCTTCCGCTTCAAAATCTACACTTATGGAAATATACCATTTTTTAATTGGGCATTCATTCAAAGTAGGGTGGCTTATTGCCAGCGCGTTCAGTGGAAAAAATTTATTTCAAGGCGGCATTTGGATTCGAGTGCTTGTCGACTTGAAGTCCAAACTTGAGAATATGGAAAGAAATTGGTTGGAGATTGAAAAAAAATACCAGCAGCATGCCAAAAATCTAGCGATGACTTTATTCACGATTTCCTCTTCCACGTATTTTTGTGAGACCAAATTCTCGGATTTAAATTATATTAAAACCAATAAAAGAAACCGACTTACAGATGAAGTTAGTAGCGGTTGCGGTGACTTAAAGGATACGAAATACCAAACTTGAGAATATGGAAAGAAATTGGTTGGAGATTGAAAAAAAATACCAGCAGCATGCCAAAAATCTAGCGTTGACTTTATTCACGATTTCCTCTTCCACGTATTTTTGTGAGACCAAATTCTCGGATTTAAATTATATTAAAACCAAT
>JANSTT010023257.1:71312-97448 GCA_026745375.1 Platyura marginata | reverse complement strand
TATATAAAAAAAATGAAAGTTAACTATTTTTGTTTAAAAAGAAATATTAATATTAAAAAAAAAACCTGAATATTTATGTCGCCAAATCCAAAAATTTACAACTTCCAAAATGGAACTAAACTCAATCTTTTATATGGAATATATGTATGTCTATTGAAAATCAAAAAAAAATATACAGAAAAAAGAAAAAATAAATATAAAAAAAAAATAAAAAATATGAGCAGGTGGCACGCGACCGAAAATTTACTTAACATACAAAACAAGAAAACAACTCATATATATCCATTTATAAGAAGGGTATGATAAGAAAGAAAAAAACCAAGCCAAACAAAAAAAAAAATAAAAATAAAAAAATTGTTGTCGAAAAAAAAGGAATAATAAAGCTGACATAAAATTGGATATGATGTGGATAAGAGAAGAAGTCTACCTACAAAATTATACGTATATAAAGAAAACTTCACAAAACATCTGCTATTTAATTCGAGTATAATATAATGGGGGATGACTAGAAGTGCTTATAGCCCATCTTCAGTATGATGCGTACCTACAAGAATAAAAGAAGCTGATGCTGCGAAACATTTTCTTTTTTTCTTTTCTTTTTTTTTTTTTTTTTTTTGTTGTTGTCCGTTCCTTATTCCATTTTGGCGTTCCACATAATGACTAACACTAAAGAGACTTGTAGGTAGCACACACAAAACGATCACTTATATATTGGACCCATAAATGCATTTATATTTACACGGTCTGCGTCCCAAGATGAGTAACATAAATTCGAAGGTAATTATCAGGGGTTTACTGAAATAATTAAATTGTTATAAAAAGATTTAACAACCCGAACTGATTTATTTCGTGCCAAATAAAATGTGAAAATAATATACAGCAATAAAAAGGGATTTAGACATAGATAAAATGTAATTAAGCGGGAAGAATTAAGTATAATTTGGTATAGGATTTAGTAATTAGCGCCATTTAAAAAAAAAAAAAAAAAATTATAATTTGTAGGTAAGGTAAAGTTTTTTTAACAAAAGAAATAAACTGTAAAAATAATGATGCTTGGGAATTAAATTGATCATAAATAGTAATTTAAAGGTGTTGCTTTGCTTTAGACAAATATACAGGTAGTCTGTGGCAACCTGTTGAGATGGCGACTAAATGTGTCTGAAATATCATCAATATAATTAATATAAGTGGGTAGAAATTAAATTAAATTATTCGGAATATAGTGCATTTTTAATTTTTTTTTTTTTTTTTAACTTTAATGATTTAGATAAATACCTCACCTAAAACACACACCATGTCTTGTAACATAATTTTTTTTTTTTTATATGACTATTAATTTTACATATTCATTTATCTTAATTTTTCGTTTTACAAAATTACAACGCGGGACCATCCCATAAACATATAGAAAACTATTAAAAACTAAAAAATCTTTATGTTGGGTAATTATTAATAGTGTGTGAAGACAAAGCCATTACATACATACATATATTGTTATTATGAAATTCAAGTGGGTGTAAAATTAATTTTTAACTCATCTTTTACCACTTCACATTAATGGCATTTTAGTTATATGTTTTATGGTAGCATTTTTATTACATAGCACACAGACAAAAAAAAAAAAAAAGGAAACACTATTTTTGACAACGATTCAATGACAATCTGACCATTAAATACAGTAAAAAGCTATAAAATAAACAATTAATTCCATTCAACAATCAGCAATCATTACGGAACGTTTTTAATACACGTATAGAGTGCATAATAATTTTTATATATTAAAAAAATTAAATTAAAAAATGTTAATTTTATTATCTTGCTTAAAAATTAAAAAAATACAACTGACCTTAAATAATTTGTTAGTTTTTGAAAAATGTTACCCCACCCCCAAAGCATAATCATACATGATATGTAGTTCTATAGTAAAAATATTAAGTTACGTTAAAAAAATACTTTTCGGTCCTGCGCATTAATGACAACGGTTGTTGCCAAAAATACGAAATCGCTCCCTAATTTTGAATCTGCGACGTATCTCAAAAATTACCGAAATCAATATTTTAATGGCAATTTGTTCACATATTAATTCTACATAACCTCACAATTTTTTTTTTTTTTGCTAAATTATATATCGACAATTATCGCGATTTTATATTTGATTTCAAAAATTCTCTAATAGAAAAATTAAACAGTTTTTCCGCTCTCCTATAAAGTTTATAAAAATGAGGTACGATTCAAAATTAGAGGGAGCGAAATGTTATTTTGAAAAAAAAGACATCAGATATCCGTCGAGCTTCGGATTTTTAACAAAAATTAGTAGAGAACATTTTACGTTGGTATACTTAAATTTTTATCTAACAACAATCTTAGCTAAAATTTTAAATCTTTTCTGTCACATTTAGTTCAGTTTGTTATTATTGTTATTTATTATTTGTTAAATTAATGAAGGACAAAGGGGATAATTTTCTCCAAACGAGGACAAAGTTGACAAAAGGAGGACAATCCTCCTCAAAGGACGACATCTGGTCAGCTTAATTAACTATACATTATCATAAATCAACCAAAATTGGAAATTTCCAATCATAAATGGCTAATGATTTCTGATTGTATTACATTACATTTTTCCTTTCATAAAACGTGTGTGCATCAACCATCAATACTTGCATCACTTAGTAGGTTAATAACATCTTCTGGTTTTAAATTGAGTTGTGGTTTTGTGTATTATGAACATCAATATGTATACCATCTCTATAACCATCAATGATCTATAAATATACATATATGTAATATCTAATGCTGGTAATGGTTTGGTCTATATTTTGCATTATTTTAAATAAAATTACTATAAAAATAGATTTATTTAACCCCTTTTAAGTAGACTGCATTTATGTATAAATGGAAATTGTGGGCGCACGTGTTTTATAATTTTTTTTTTCTTTAAATTGTACATGGAGGTATGTTCTACTGCATTATTGGTTCAAGAGTGCAGCTGCTGCTACTCAGGAGATCTTTTTTTTTTGTGTTCAAACTTAGTTATTATACTTTTAAAATTTTTACAAAAACTATATATGACAGAAGGTATAAGGTACCTACATACATTGTATTATTAGTATATATATATATGAAGAAAGAGATCATCAATTTTCGAAGGGTGTTAGTTTACTTACTTGAAACACAATACTTTTTATTGTGACGGGTCGAGTGTAATTAATATATTTTACATAAAAGCATCAATAATTCAATATATTTATATAATAGGTATCTACTTATATCTATATTCAAGTATTTACTTAGGCAATTATTTGATATTTTAATAAAATTTCGTGTGCCTAACAAATAAATCTTGACAATCCATTATTTTTTCTACTTTTGATTTCCCATGTCACCCTACTATTCAAATACATATACAATATATGTACATGTACATATGTAAAATGTATGTGTACCCTCTACGCATTATTTATTTAAAACTTAATTTCAAATTTATTTTCTGAGTGCCTGTGACGTCTTGTAAGAATATTTATTTTAATAATTTATACTGTAACTGTATATTGCAATTTATGTCATATTTGTGACTATTTGAATAAGTATGTTTAGGTTTCAATAAACCATATAGCCAAATAATCCAGCTATTATCAAGTGTCCACAAAATATTAATCGATAATAAATTGAAAACCCAAAGAAATTTAAAAATTAGAACATATTGGAGATGGCTGACAATCAAGATGGCAAACTTCATAAACAATTATTCTCCGACTTATTTCAGTTTATGCTCAGATTGCTGAAATCGATGAGCGAGAATATTTTCGATCATCCCGCAAGAAACCATGACGGAACTATTATGTAAAAGTGAAATCTGTAGAAAATTAAATAATGTAGAACAAGACGCTATATCAAAAAAATTTAAAAAAAAATCCATGTAATAAGATTTTACTCGAGATTTTAGCCGAATGGCCTAATCTTTATATTATAACTAGATCAACAATAATCTACAATATTTATAAAGTATAGTTCACTAGCCATGAAATGATAATTACTACGCTCAATTACCATAATAAATATAATGCATGCGTACGTAGGAAAAATAATGTTGCACCTGCATAACACTCACTTGGAACATTACAATAATCAATAAAAAAAAAAGAAGTTAATTTACTTACATATTTATTATTATTAAAATTACTATGTAGGTAGGGGACGCGTAATTCCATACTAAACATTTGAACTATACCAACGGCCAGTCGCGTGACCATGGTTAATACAATAAATAATGATTAACTCTATAAACTTGACCGTATGTATGTTTTATATTGTATGTTTTTATCTATGTAACTCTCTTGACCAAATACACTCCAGACACTATACAACACATGACATGCCCATCCCTTTTAATTAGGGTAAAATCTAGGCCATATATATACTAAATGACCTACGGTAAAAATTGGCGATATGTGCACACACCAAAAAAAAAATCCCCCGAGCTTGCATTAATATGGGCAATATACAATTTACTGGACGGAAAAATTAAGCCTAAATGAAGTACGAAGCCATTTTGTATACATAAAAAATATATATAGGAGATAAGAAGTATGTTGTGTAATTAACAACGTTACCAAAATTTTCCCATAAATTATTTCATCCCTTGATACCGATGGACGTTTTTGATCTTTCTGGTTCGAAAATAGTTTGGTCAAAAAGTTTTAATAAACTCTACTATTTCACATCGCCTAACCCATGACATTGGGCCAATCCTTGTTCATCCTCATAAACATTGTGATGGATGATAGCCACCGTTAAGTTGATACAACATTCAAAAGTCTAAGTGGATTTTCAACTTTTATTTGCTTCTGCCTTCTGGCAGAGTATGTAAATAGTTTGCTCCAGTTGAATTATTAAAGGGAGTGATTTAGCAAATTTTATAAATTCATCTATGGGATCTATGCTCTACGGTTAATGAAAAATAGAACCCAGCGGCTATATTTCGTTTGCCTTAGTAGTTTATGTAATATATTGACATTTCGTGAATACAGTTGCGAGCAAAATAATGTGTACACTGAATATTATGTATATTGGTAATGTAAAGTGTTAAAGTATTGTAATGCTGACCTGGCTCCTGGCCACTAATTGTATGATTTTTTGAGAATTATGAGGTTTAAAGGCTTGTCGAGCGCACATATTCACTACACTTTTATAATCTTGTTCTTTGTTATTTTGACACAATCGCGAATGCGCTAATGATCAAACTTCTTTTTCTTGATAAATCCATCCAAGCTTCCCAAATCGACCCAATGACTCTTCTAGCCTTTTGTAAACAAGTTTTTTTATCTCGGAAATTGAGAAGGACAGGGACGGTAGCGACAAAATTTAGAACGGTGGCATATAACAAAACTAATTTACATTATTTTGGTATGGAGTTTTAGCTTCAACAACATTAAAAATTATGATGTAAGAACATTTCAAAAGAAATAAACCGATTGTGAGCTACTGTAGGTATAAAAGTACTCCAGCATAATCGATCTTTATAAATACTTTATTGAAGTAATGTTAAACAAAAAGTTTTCGATATCTAGAATCTTGTACCTACTAAAAAATTAATTGAAGCTTTCTCTCTTGGATCAGTCTTGCATTTGGAATAATCTGTTTATTCTTCTATTTTTACTCAACTTTAATTGTAGGACTGTAGATGGAGTTATAGGAAAATTTGCCCTATAAATATTTAAAAAATCTATTTAATGGGTTTTTTTTTCAAATGCGTAACTCACCATATGTTTTAATTAATACTCGGTACGTATATACATTTTTAACCAGATCCCCCCTTTTTTTTTAAACAAAATTAAACATCTCTTAACCACCAAAGTAATATTATTCAAATTTATTTCCACCAACTCATGCTCATCCATTTCTCATGTCTCAATTAATCTAAAAACACTTTCCAAATGAGCACGGATAATGGATGGCGAAGAAGCTTTTTTGTTTGTTTGCCCACACGTCACTCATCGATGCGTGATATTACAGTACAGGGTACAGCAGGGGTAGCAGCGAAAATACATACATAATAATAGTATCTTGTACATATTATATAAAGGCTACAATGTGTAATATGGATATATATATATATATATATATATATATATATATACATATATATCAAACGAATCTTGGTGATTTGACGAAGGGTGTGATTAGAATCAATATGTACAATCTCTATTCTATGTACATATATACAACACCATAATCATATGGTATATAGATTTTTCTACAATTTTCCGAAATCGAAAATTTTTGTTTTTCCCATTTAAAAGAACATGATTATGCCTGAGGGTTTCCTTTTGTCGACTTAATTTCTTTAACATTAGTGGGGTGCACAATTCTGTAATGTATGAGTCATGCTGATATTTTTCTAATATACTAGAGGGAAAAATGGTAATACACCTACATATGTACAATTGTACATATATGTAGGTAAAAAACATTATGACAATATGTTACCGGTACCTTTGAATAATGTAGCAGCCAAAAAAATATTACAAAATGTTGAAATAATCTTGAAAATGTAAAATCAAACAAATATCTTGTAGGTGAAAGCAAAATAAAAAACATCCCAATATGTTAGGACACACATCAACAATTCGTTGGGTGTAGGAAAGACTGTAGGACAAGTCTGTAATATTTGTAGTAGCGTTTGCCAGATCTCAAAAGCTAATTCCAAATTCTTACTCCATAAAGTTTCTATAAAATCAGTCCGAGCAACCCAATTATATTTATATATAGATATGAAGCTATTTAAAGATATAATGAAAGATATAATTGAATAAAGTACAATTCAAGTAGGATTTAAAAATCATTTCTACTGACAGTTCCAAAAAAAATTTTATGGAGGATGGTAGAATCTATTCAGTATAATGTTATAAGACATTTATGAATCTATTTTGAAATTTGATTTACTTAAGCGTTCTATACAACGAAGCTTCAACGTCAGCTTCAGCGTCAATTTGAATGGTATGGCAAGCTAAATACAATGAAAGACATGCGGCGTCTTGATCTAAAATGGAAAAAGAAACGCGTCATTTTGACATTTGGTGTCTTCTGATTTATTTTTTTTTATTGGAAATGCCGAGGCTTAAGCTTTAGTTTAATAATTGAAAAATTATTTCTAATTTTTATTAATTATTGATGGGAAATTCAATATGAAAAAAATCCCCGTAACCCCACTAAATTGAATTTCTACCACCAATAATTAATAAAAATAATATTTAGTGAAATTAAAATATTTCTTAATTATTTACAATATTATTAAATTATTTTTTTAAATAACCAACGAAATCTTAGTAGATTACACTCTTCCGAATATCTGTAGGTACTTTTATTGTATATATACATAATTTGAAATTAACTAAATACTAAATATACCCAGATATGTACTAAAATATGTGAATAAAAGTAAATTAATTAATTGGAAAATTATTTTTAGAGCGAATCGATTAAACAGTTTATAGTCGGGTAGCATGTCGGGTTTTTTCTACTGCATTTTATATACGAGTATGTATACCATATGCAGTAAAACTCAAGACTGTCGCTATAATTTTTTCACTTATGTCATTTTTAAATGTGTAAAGAAAATTGTATAACATAAACACAATAAATATATTTTTTTTTTTACTATTTTTTGTGTTTTTCGGAATTATTTTTATAGAGGATACGATGCGGTATGTTTGGTTTTTTTGTATATATACAATATAATATATATTGTATACATAGTCAAATTGCACAAATAAATATTTATACAAAAAATGCACTACATAATGAGCCCTTTTGCTACCCGCATATTACGTTATGTGTTTAGTCTAAAAAATAAAATATTCAACACATAATAACACAAAAATATTTTTCACTTATCTTCGGAAGATTTAAACGCCAGATACAATGTTATTTTGAGGTTTGAGCTATGATCTTCTGTACATCTACATATGTATATAGAATGTATAAAAACAAAAAAAAAACAAAAAAAATCCCTAAAACTATGGTAAATAAAAAACAATTTTTATAGACTGCGATGACATTCTAAAGAAACCGTGGTGCAGTTATTTCATTTGGCGGCATTTTATAATATTTAAGGTAATGCTGTTAAACATAAAAATAATTATATGTTAATATTTACTTCTGTTGGTGTGTAGTTTTTGTTTTTTTTTTCTTTTCTTACTGAAAGATGACATTCTAAATTTTCCATATGGCAGCACTATATGATTATACAATAATTATTTGTTCAATTACTTGTATAATACTTATTCGAAAAGAAACGATTTTTACAAACAAACATTACTAAACTATACAGCAAAATTAGAATACTTTTTGAAAGTGAAGCTAATGCAGAATTGAGAAAGCTCTAAATCCACACAATGATATATATGTACAGTACATACTTATTTATCACAATATCGTATTTCTTGTATATATAATATCTACAAAATCCACAGAATCCATTTAGCGTTTATCAGCTTTACATACAATTTCACACTATAGTACACCAAAGCTTATTTTTGGAAGAAATTGTGTAGCTTGTTTACATATTTTAACATTATTTCCATCGATTTTATCGGTTAATTCTCTTTGCTAATCTGTCAAAAAAGAAAAACAAAAAACAAACATCCCATAAAGTGTAAATATTGAGAATAATTTATTTACCAAGTTCATGAATCGATTAAAATATTCTTCCTGTAGATATTTACTTAAGTGTGAATGAATAATATTCCTAAATGTGTTGTACTGTTGGTATACATACAAATATGATTATAAAGTGGTACAATGATCCAGTGTTCGAACTAAATTATTTCACTTTAACAGGATTTCTAATTTTGATTCAATTTTTTTTATGTAATTTTTAGTTGAAAATCATCGGGGACTATTTTTTTTAAAAAAAAAAACTTACTTCATTTTGATGGAAGAAAATGGGAAAAAAAATTGGGCGTTCACCGAACATCTTAAACGTTTATTCGGTGGTTTTTTTAAAAAATGACATAATTTTGAACTTTGTTCTTCTTTACTTAAGATATGGTTTTGAAACTTTATATTTTTAAATTGTTTTAAATTTGCAGCATTTTTTGTCAAACAAAATTTTTGAAAAAAGTTAACCCTTTAATGTTCACACATTTTAAATATCAAAGGGTTAACCAATAATTAAAATTAAAATATCAACCAAATTCTAAATCTTGTAGTCTATATAATATATGAAGTTATTTTTCATTTAAAAAAAAAATACAAAAACTTGACCAAATTTTCTACATATATCTAAGAAGTGTATTTCTTCGATGACTTTGTGAATTTATTTTTTACAAATCCTTAAAAATGGCCGCTAACAAACCACTATTTTGAAACGCTTGTAAGGTTTCGTCAAGAGCATCCGGAGTTTCGGCTAATGTACCAGCTGCACCTTTAAGGGTGTTGTCCGCTATTATAGCCGCACCAGAAGCAGTTTTTTTGGCAGCACTTCCAACATCATTGACGGCATTTCCTACTTGTCCAGCACCATTATTTAGACCAATAGCAACACCATTTGCAAGTGGCTGTGTAGCTTGCAGTATAGGTTTAACCGTTTTTTCTAAATCGGCTAAAACTACTGTCTATAATAATAATTTTTATAAATAAAAAGTTAATTAATTTTTTTAGTTAAATTTACCACCAATGCAAGAACAACGATAATAATGATTTTCATTTTTTTGAAGTATTGTTTTTAAATATTCAATGGCAAATTATTGACTGTGATAACTTCGACCAAAAATACTCGTTTTATAGTAAAATATTTTCTTTGTTTTTGAAACACTGTTTGCAGTACATAATATTTTGTGTTTGTTTAACTTTAATTTGTCAACAACAAAATCTGTTTTGAAAGTCAATGATTTCAATTTTATTTTTGTTTTTTTTTAAATATTTTAAATATTGATTAAGGCCTCTGAACCTTATTTTTTATATTAAACAAATCTCACTTCGAAAGGCAATAGTATTTCCGATTTTCCGATAAGTAATCCATATCCTAGGATATGGATTACTTATCGGAAAATCGGAAATGTTTTTTGTTTTAAAAATATCCTTCCATTTATGATTGCGATAGTTAAGAAAGTGATTGGTTTTAAAAGTCTGCCATTTTTTGGATTTTGTTGCATTTTAGCATTTAATTCCATTTATGTACCTACTATAAGATAATTATGTGTTTCAAGCTTTGTCTATTTCAATAGATCCTCATAGAATTAGGGAAAACAGTGTCAATATGGAAACAAATAAGTATAATTAGAATCATTTCTTCGTTTTGGTTCACAAAAGTCAAAAATAATTCTATCAATTAATCTGTGTACATTTTATATTAGATATACGATTGAAGATTGATGTTACCAGTCACAAAAATATTAGCTTAACAAAATTTATTCTTAATAACAAAATTTATTCTTAATCAAAAAAAAATGGCTGCAAATTTTAGTTTTTAATTCACATATGTTTAAAATTGTAGGTTGCATTATATACCTAATGGTTATCTAAATGTTCTAAACTTCTACAGAACCAGAATAATATCATTTATTTTTTCATTTATGTATACATAATATACTTATTTCCCTTGATCCAAAACAAAAAAAATTAATAGGTATATAATGCAATTGCAACGAAACTACTATTTTGTCTATAGCTCTATATTGCATCTTTAAATAAATGAGTTTGGTATGACCTCTCCCTAGTGCTTACTACTATCAACTATTAAATTCTCTGTATATATACATACTACATAATCAATATACATATATATACAAATGTATAACTAAACATTTGCTCAGTCATCTGTTCTTTTCTTTTGCCCCATCCGCCTTCGAAATGTTCTTGTTCCTACATAATAATATGAATTGCTCGAGTAACGATAGGTACTCCATGTACAGTACAGTGTACGTACATGTACACTGTACAGTGTACATTAGGTATATAGAAGAGCCATAGAACCGTGGATGCACTGGATTGAATATGAAATCAATGTTTGGCAGTGTATGTGTGTTGGAAAATAAAAGCAGTGCTGAACTATATTTTTAGAGTCTGAGGTCACAGTCTCAGTTAAAAACATTTTTGAAATTTTGAAAATAAAAATGTATA
This sequence comes from Platyura marginata, assembly GCA_026745375.1. Taxonomy (NCBI): domain Eukaryota; kingdom Metazoa; phylum Arthropoda; class Insecta; order Diptera; family Keroplatidae; genus Platyura; species Platyura marginata. The sequence continues at coordinate 86,327 of JANSTT010023257.1, read as the reverse complement.
AAAAGTCTTTATAACTATTTTTACTAAAAAGGTTGTAGAATTTATCTATGCCTACATTTAGACAATTAGGAAATGGGACTTTTGGATTTAGATTTAACAGCCGAATGTATGTATATTAACGATCATATAACATTATTCTCTCTACTGCGATATCAACCGAAAAAGTTAAATCGACGGGTTAAAATATTTAAAATTCGATGTATCACACACATGAGGTGGATTTTAAGAATGAATTTTTGTGAAATATAGAAATTTATTCTGATTACAATTTCTGGATACTAATGAAACATTTTAAGAATAAATTTAAGTTTTAATGAAAAGGAATTTTAGATGAAGGTTTTTTTTTTAGAAAAATCAATTGAAAATCGACTATGATGACCGGAGATTTACAAGACCATTAACATTTTCGTCTATTAGTTTAATTGTCCGAACATAACCTCACGTTTTCTTAATTCGTGTAATTTTTTATTGTGAACTTAGATTACTTACTACTCAAGTACAATTTACTAACGTCAAACAATCATTTCCAACCAGAAATACATTGCGTCTTTAATAAATAAACATTCCACTGTTAATTTAAATAAATCCCCTTATTACTTCTCTGTTCTGTTGTATATTTGTTTGAATACATGAGTCATCATTTTGTTATAATGGCCAAAAGGAACAAAGTTGAATTTATAAAGCTGTTGTTGGCCGAAGTTAGTTTTTAATGTTTGAAAGAACAGAATAGTCGGGTATTCAATCTGTTCTGCGGTGCGTACATTTATTTTGTTCCTACATTATAATGTAAAGAGTGTTGTTCCAAACTTGTGGAATGTAGATTTTAGATTAAATTGAACAAAATTTTCGATTTTAGAAGACCTTTGTTAGTTTAGCCATTACAGGAGGACTAATGATTTAATGACGAGTTTAAGTTTAAAGTTAAGTTATTGAAGAAAAAAAACGTGCATTAAATAAATACTATGCAATTGGTTGTTTCTATTGTTTAACTTCAATATACATAAATAATTTTAAACTATAAATTAATTAATTTTAATGTTTTAATAACGATTTGTTTTGGTGTTATTGTGAAATTGATTTTTTAATGTTTATTTGTTTGGATTAATGCATCGATCGGCGACCAAACTTAACCAATGGAATTACTTGGAACATGGATTACATTTATTCTGATTACGATTCTTCTTCAATATACTCAGATGAATCGGTAATTTATTTTGTTTTATATATCTATGTATAATTTATAATGTTTTTTATTATAACTTAAATTACACACCCAGATGTTTCATGTGGTATTATTTTTTTTGTTAATAAAATAGTTTAATTACTTATATAGAGAATATTTAGTTTATAAAAACTGAATTAAAAAAGCAGCCAAAGAAACTCTGATGCTTCCACCATTGTATTTTTCGTTAGATTAATATTTCTAAATTTGACACAGAAAATATCCACTGACTGCTTTTCATAAAATCCCAACTTTTTATAGCTTATTATTTAATCGATGGAAGCAATACATGAAACAAACAAAAAAATATTTTGGATTTAAAAAAAAAGTCTGCCATCATCATTGATCATAAATTAAATACATTTCACATTAAAAACCCAAATAAAACCACAACTTATGGATGCCTTAAATAAAAAAATAATAAATTTTTGACTTTAGTTGTTTTTTTTTTTTTTTGGTAGACTTTTTGCCTCAAAATTACATTTAAGCCGCTTAAAAATATTCTTGCAACTAATTCATCGGTTTAATCGACTTGAGACGATATCATTTTATTAAACGAAACATTTAGATTGGTAGAGGTATAATTATGCATAATTGTTATTGTTTGGAATTACCTAATTGTTAAACAATTATGTTATGTTAATACTTAAGTACTTAGTAACTTTTGAAATAAAATTATAATTCTTCTTATTATCGTAAATTTTCAAAAAAAAAAAATTATTACATTTTTTCGTAATAATTTTGAGTAAATTTACAGGAATCACGGAATTGTCCTGTGATATGTAGATGATATGAATTAAATATTTTTAACGTCCTTTTTTTGACCAATATCTTATTTTATTTTATTTGTTATTATCTATTATGATTTACAACACATAAGTATAAATTATAAGCTGCCCATTCTTTTCGTACTTATTTTCGATCAATAGCCATAATGAATCAAACAAATTCTTGAAATTATTCAATAAAATATTAAAGTTTAGTGATTTCGATTTGGGTTTTTTTTTTCTAAATTGCGAAAACAACTTTCCGTACCATAATAAACGTATCTTATCAGAATGTGGAAATTTATATATATTTTTTATTCAAGACTATTTTATATTAAAATACTTGCCTGGCATTGACATTTTGTTTTTTTTTTTTCGCCGCCTTTTCTTATCGTTATAGTTATAATATGTAGAACTCTATTTACTTTGTTATATTATGTACTCACTGCGTGAATACTAAATATTGTACATTTTAGACATTTGATAAGAATTATCGTAATCTAATGTACTACTTAAGTAAATAACAGTGGATATAAAAGACAAATAATACTAAATAGATTATGGGATAGTAAAACAGTTATACATATGTATATTTATAGATATTTATAAAATGGTATCCCATGCAAAAGATATGAAGCATATTTATTATTGATTTTAGGATCTTTTTTTTCCTTCTTTGCAACACAATCTTTTCTTTATTTAATTTTTGAAAACAAATAAAACTTTTGTATCGACATCTACAGCAACCACCCACTCTTAGAGCTGAATGTAAATAATTATTAGCATAAGTTTTGGGGAAAATATCACGGGAAAAACTAATCCGATCAAAATTATTCATTCATTCAGCAAAGGTCTGAAACGGTTCCGAATAATTTTAGAGCTACTGCAGTTCACTTAAAAGCTACAGTGGCCATTTATGGTATCGAATTCAGTATGCCAAAATAGAAACGGAAACAGCAGAACTTAACCATTGTCATAATTAGGTTAAAAATCATATAAATAAAATTTTTCCTGCATGATGAGAGTTAAAATGTTCCCTTTTATGGTTATGACATGTGTGACTGGTTACTCTGTATTCTGATACCATTGTGCCAATATAAAAGATTTCCCATGCGTACAATCAAAAATTTTGTTGAATCCAATGTAAGTAACTAGAGAAAGAAAAACTGTGGACAGAAAGTCTAAAATGAGATTATTAAAACTCTTCTAAAGACGTCGTATAAATGCAAACCGTTACATTTAGTAGTATATCTTACTTACCCTTGATGTGCGGTTTATTTTGTGCCAAGTTTCTGAATACTGATAATCCCTAATCTAGAATTTTTTCTGTATAAGTAGGTATATATGTACGCAATTTTTGTATACTGTTAGATATTATTTATATGTATCTATAAATATACGATGTACTCTGTATATAAAGTACGTACAACAGAATACATCCTGTTTCTAGTAGTTATGAACAATTTTTTTTAGAACATAATTTATTCATACTATCACAAAATGAAATGAAACAATATGTCACCCAGTGAATGATAAAAACATCCATTTTGAGCAATGAAAGAAAAAGACGGAATAAAATCCATCCGGTCTTATTGAATTTGTATTCTTCATATAGAATTGTTCAGTGATGTTTCCGTTTTGTTTTGTTTTTTTTTTTTAAATTTATTTGAAATGCTTTTAGTAGAATACCGCTCCATGTTTAGCGCATAGTGTAGAATTTTCTAGTGACCCCGTGATCAAGAAACATTATTTATAATTTATACAAGTACTTAATAAAAATTATAGTCACAAAGAACATCCTCGTCCATACCTAATCCCGTACACAATTCTGCAATTCTGAGAGAAACGAAAATAATTTTTGAAATTTACGTTCATATCTCGTCGGGGTCACCAATATTTTGATTATTTTACAAATTATTTATAGAAAAATCAAAAACATTTGTATTTTCAGATACGCCCCTGTTTTGTTTTTTGACTTATATTTGTGCATACCGAAAGCATAAAGATAATTTATGTACAAACTAGTTGCAATGCTAAACGCAGCTTTAGTAAGTATATGTAGTACGATATGCATTGATATCGATTTTTCGTTACCAAAGAGTCGCGTTCACATACAATTTATGGTATAAATAACAGCAATGCAAGAGGTTTATTTCTAAGAATTACTACTAACACAAGTTAATGTGTTTGAATTAAGCCGACCAAGCAAAATTTTGCTTATAAATAATGTAGAGAACGGTTAGCATATAGGGAACAGAATTCCTTAATTTTATTTAGACGGAGACATTGCTATTAAATTATTTTTCGTTTGAAAATTTAATACGAAATGTGCACAAATGCACAATTCTGTATGGGATTATTTTAATTATTAGGTTAGTATACCTACCTATTGTAGGTAGTATTAAATCGTTAAATACATTTTAATATAGCAAATCAATTCTAGTTCACATATGAGTGCATTAATTATGTATTTGCTTAAAACCATGCAAGTACTAAATTTCATTATTCTTGGAAATTACAATTTTGCTCGGTTCACAACTTACGTTATTGCATTATTCATAGGTAATTTAATCAAAAAGCAACTATTATAACGATAAGTCATACAGTTAATAATTATTAAATACAATTTGAAATTACTAAATTACTGAAAAATTTACATATAAAAATCTTCTCTATTTAAAGATTAAAAGTTATTCATTTTTTTCCTGCATAAATAAAAGCATTATAACCTTGACCTGTGATTGAATTTCAATGGGTTCAATCAATTTTTTTTTCTAAATTCGATAAATTTCACTTTAAAATTGATAATCCTAACATTTTCAATTAATTTGTGAACATTTCAAGTGATTTGTATAGAATTTCACATGTACCTACACACATTTACTATGAAAAAAGCCATCTATACATCCTGAATTCATATAAGACTCAGCTATCATTTGCAGGTATTTAAACTCAAATCCTTCGATTTTTAAAAAAATCTTTAACTAACTTGATATTTTTAAATGAACTATTCTCTATCGAAATGCCCCATCCTAACTATCACCGGTCAACCAAATATTTTTTTTCTGATAGATATTCAAAACAGCTTACTGGAAAATAACAGTTCTCCAAACAATACCCTGGAAGTATAGGAGATATGAATTTTTTTAAGAAAATTTTAACAAACAAATTTTTTTTTCTCCGAATTACATAGATTTGATCTTAAAATGAATAATTTAAATTGATTTGTATATAGTTTCACATGTATATCCATACATTTACTATGAAAGCCCTGAACCTGAACCTCAAAACGCCTTAAATTCCGTTCAAAAACTTAAATCTCATTGTGATCATCAAATCACGTAATTTAAATTCACTGCCCCTTGGAAAAAAATTCAACGATGAAAAAAAAAACAAACGAAATTATTTCGAACACTTATTTCCCCTTATTACATTAGATCCAACATTTTAATGTAATATAAGATTTAAAATTACAAAAAAAAAATCTATTATTTGTTGTAGGCAAAAATAAAACCGTTCTTTATTAAGTTACTGCTATGGATGCAATTTAACATCCATCTGTGTCATCGTCCATCCATGCATCACTAACAAATCTTCCTAACAATTTATCAAATTGATTTAAAACACTCCAATGCCATATGTTTTGTAGAAGACCCATCATTCACAATACAATCTTTCAATTTTCTAATTCATATTGACAGATGTTAAAATAATTAGAAAAGATTAAGTGTATACATATATATATGTATATATAATTTTTAGTATATATGTTAAGTACAAACCAACTGCAACTAGTAATAATGTCTGGATCGGCTGCATCCGCCCATGTGTTTAACGTATGTTGTTCGTTCGTTCGTTCTCTGCTATTTCAATTGTTCGTTTCAATGTTCATAGTTCAATGTTCACAGTTTTGGCACAACCAAATAATTGTTAAAATTGTCGATGAAAAAAAAAGTAAATAACCATCCACATAAATAAAATTATTTTGGGCAGGGAGGCGACTCATTTAGATTATTTTCAATGGTTTGGTTATACCACATAAAGTATACGGGTATACCTAACCTATACATATAGTTTTTTTTTTGTTATGTTGAACAAATTTAGGAACACATTATTCATAATTCAAATATGAAATACATTTTTTTTTTTTTTTCGTCAAAAATTAGCAAAAATTACTCTGCTGGAAATATAAAGAGGATTTGCAGATTACATTGCTCCGCACACTATCACTAAATATTCATATGCATACATACTTATATATAATATACATATGCTATATATTATGTATGCACATATATAATCATGAACAATAACGTTATTTTTACAAATTAAAAAGGGATTTTTTTTTTGCAGTCATTATAAAATTTAATAAAATTAACACAACTTCTGCAGACAGTTTTTCGTTACATTTTATTAAGTTTTTTTTTTGCTTTGAGCAGAATTTTTCCTTAGCTTATTTTTATATAATGAAGGGAAGGGGCTATTGATTTTTTTTTTTTCAGATGCTTTTTTATAATTTTTATAAGCGCAATAGCGCAGCATTAATATGTTCATATATATATATATTTGTAGGCAGGTATATAAAACATATTTATATGTAGCTCATGAATATAAAAAAATTTTCATGGTTAGATGTTATACACATACACAAAAAGTTTTTAATCGATAAATGAAACTCTTGAACTTGAACGATAAATGATGACTATTAACACGGTTTAACGAACGACAAATTTAATTTATATGGCAGATGAATGCTTGTTATTGTCATATGACAGGTGTTACCATAGAGAAAGTAACTAATATAAGAGAATTATATTCTATACATTTTCTTGTCATTTCTTGAAATAAATAAAACTCCTTCGACATTGTATCTCCTCATAAAAAAAAATTTAAGTATTGGTTTTATGATTTTATGGTTGTACACACGCATACACTAAAATCACACGTTATATGAATTGAGGAATTATTGTAAATCCTTTATTTTTTATGGGATATTAAAGCAAAAATAAGTAATTATGTTATACTTACTTATTCTTTGTAAACAAGTGATATGTCGCGAGACCTCGATATATGAATATGCGAAAAAAATAAATAATTAAAAAATTGTACTACAGTTAGTTGACCTAAAATAATATAATAACAAGAAAATATATAAAAAAAATATTATAAAATAAACTACAAGGTAGTCCAGTAATCGCAAGCTGGTTTACCCTATAATTTTTAAAATATGGATTAAAACACAAAAATGGCGATTGGACTTTTTTAATTAATTAATAAATTTTATTTTTACATATCAATTGGCACAAATTATATCACGCACAAAAGTCTTCTTTTCACAGCATTTTCCATAACCTTCATTAGTATTTCGGGCTTTTTGCTCGAACTTCATACTTACTCAATGTTGAGTTTTAGCGCTTAAATCTTAAATGGTCTACGGCTTGTTTACGTAGACACACAAGTATTCCCAAAGAGAAAAATCACTTGCCGTTAAATCCGGGGAACGTGATGACCATGAAAAGTTCGCATTTTTCGAAATTACTCGTTCTCTAAAACGTGTGCGCTACAAATCCAATTGTACCTCCAGTTTGAATTATTCGCGGTCTTCCGATTCTGGCCAATTCCGTAACTGATCCTTGTACTCCAAAACGTTGAATTATTCCCTTTTATAGCCGATGACGATGTACAGTTTGCAGTATTAAAATGACGTCGATATCTACGATACTTAATGCCAAAACAATTAGGTACATACCTTTTCGTTGAAGATGATGCAGCTCCCCCCAATTCAAACACTAAAAATATGTATATCTAAAACAATAACACTAAAAATCAATTAACTATTTAATTTTTTTAACAACTTCAAATTATTTTCTGTTTAAAGCCAACTTCTCTATAAAAGTTCTTATCTGTTTTTACAAAACGATTAATGACGATTAAAACTTAAAACAAACAACAATAACAATAATATGAAGAAATTTGAAATTAATAAAAGTTCCCTATCAAGCAAAAACTTATGAATTGCCTAAACAAGTGAACAGAAATTATTTTATGCATGTTTTACCTTAAGTTTTAATCACTTTCTTAGCCCATGGAATTAAAAAGCTAAATATAACATAAATTTCTTCACTTTTATAGTAAGGGGAGCCATTGAATCCGATTTGCATGTTAGATGTGATAAATTTAATTAGCATATAGCTCCCCCTATTTTTATATTTTTAATATACTTAGATACTTACATACATAGATATGTACGAGTATATATTGTTAATGTACATTTTTCTTTATTATTTTGAATAATCTATTTGCACGCAAAGAAGAGAAATTACAACAGAGAAACCCGTCCAACAAACATGAATGGATTATTACTACATAGAAAAGAATTTTATTAGAAAATATTTAATAGCAGCACATTAAAAAAAAAAAAAGCTTTTTATATTCACAAACTTCCTTTGCCATACAGCACTACGAAATTCTTATTCTTCAACTATACATATAAAGAGGCATTCATTAAAAATCCAAATAAACATTTTACTTTAGTTTAGATTAGATGTTTAGAAGGTATCCGCGCGTCTATTTAATAATAGTCGACAATAAAAAATATTTTTTAGTCATTAACTTCCGGATTCATAATAAATATTAATATCACGATAAAGTTGTTGTGCTTTTATTTTTATGGTGTCAATGTCATCAAAAATTCTTCATATATTTTTTTTTCTTCTTCGTCATATGATTACAATACCTAGGTACTTACTTTATATATATACAAACATACATATATGAAAAAAAAAAAAAAAATTATCGGTTTAAAAATAGAAAAGAGAAATGTTGTAATAAAATTATTAAAACCCATGACAGGATGAACATAATCATAATTTTCATTAAAATTCTTAGGAAATGTCGCAATCACAAATTATTTTTTGGCAAAGCTGTTTTGCTATTTAATGGACTCTTTCTTAGTTTTTCTTTTTTTATGTGGCAGCTGTGTTTGTATATAAATCTTCAAAAAAAAAAAAAAACCACAAATTATTAACATCATCTTAACAATAATATTTGTTAAAAGACCAAAGAAATAGTAAATATACAGGAAACGTTTAGCTTAAGCTGTGTCCACACAGAAAATATCATTTTTTATTTAGTTCTAAAGTATTCATTTATATCGTGATAATGTTGTGCCTTTATGTGTCTTATGAAATTGTTCAATTGGGTCAAAACCATTAAGATTCTTAGCAATTCTGAAATAATTAATCTCAAAATCAAGTAACTTACATTATTTCAAAATTAGACTCTATTTTATTGTATAATAGCTATGAGGTTTTTAGTTTTGTGAAACACGCATGTGTAACAACCCCCCCGTTAGTGTAATATTAGCTTTAAAGCTTTTTCGCTCAAAATTCGGATCTTATTGGTGTGGTGACCTCCACAGTCCACCAACCAAATGGCTCAGATGATGGGATGTTGTTGTTGTAGCAGCGTCCCCCCATTCGCCTATGCAGTTATCGTTTCTAGGTCCAAGAAGTGAGCCACCGAGATCGAGTTTGTCCATAGATCTACAACTTGCAGATGGGTTGGTCGTAGCGGGCACCTGAACAGGTGTGCGGTGTCGTGTGGTGTTCCATTGCATTTTTAGAGTACCTTTGGAGTGGGAGTTTCCGGGTGGACTGAGTAGGGGATGAAACATGGAGTGTTTTTCTCTGGTATAACGATTTGAATCTAAGGCCGATTGGTTGGATTACACTTAAAAAGTCTAAATTATAGGAATGCTTTAAAAATGGCATTGAAATTGGGAGGATTTGTAAGGTTTCCCTAATAGTAAACACCTCAAGTGCTGCATTTTTCCACAAATAACGAGCTCGCCTCAGTTGAGATAAATGTATAGAGGGATGTCTAATAGGCCCATCTATAGATGTCTAAGGATTTTCGGGCGATCTATGGCCCCCCGCCCTCACTCACACTAAACTAAACTATGATGACCTCCTCAAAACATGCATTCTTTTACACCAACAATTTCATTAAAAAATTACCGCAGTTTATTGTATTATTTTAGCAATGATGTCACTTCACTTTATGTCAAAATCATCATCATTAAATTAGGACAAAAAATTAAAACTGAATAACATCTTCTGTCCTCTATTTACTCAGTAGTTAAATAAAAAAAAACTATCATCTGCGTAAATAAGTTGTCGATAAAAATTGCAAATAACATGAAACAAAAAAAGTTTATTTTAAAATATCATATTTCTTTTTCATTCCCAGATATAAGTTGGGAAAATGTGTTAGCATTGAAGTTTAGTTTTTTTTTTTGGTTAATCTGTTTGAAAAGAGTGACTTAGTGTAATTTTTATAATGACTGTATAAAATGAATTCTCTCCCATTGAGAAAAAAATTGGTAATACTTTTAACATAATACTTAAGCAGATTAATTTTTAAAATATATGTGTCCAAAAAAATGGATCAAAATTGATTGAGTTGGTCTCTCGCTAGGTGCTAGTGCATTCACTTTAATTTTCACTATAATTTTAATTGGCAAAAAAACGATTTTTTTATATTATTAGAATCTATAAATTACATAAAAATTAACTTTTTTGGGCAGCGGGAGGTTCGAACTTTAGACGGTAATGCTCTTGAAAAAAAAACATGCACCTCCTTCTGTGTTATGACTTTGTTATTTATTATTATTATTTAAATTTTGTATAGTTACACCTTACACACAAAATATCTCTGTATTTTTTTTGAAAAACTATGCTTTCTTCGATCGGAACCGCATTAACATATGCACATTGGTCATGGGGTGACTATTTGGAATTCTATTCCAATTAGGATTAGATAACTATGTCGTCCTGTTTTTTTAATAGTACTTGTCTTTAATGTATGAGTACTTTGATTCTAAAGGGTGGTGATGTTTTTGTTTCATTCATTATTATATTTTAAATTAGATTTTTCTTCCTTTCTATAATTCCGTTTTTAACGTAATCCATTTTGTTTCCCATTATATAAGTCTTCTTTCATTTTGCCACCAATCATACCTCATAATAAGTTTTCAGTTAACATTTAATATCATTTCAAATTATCTTTTTCTTCCTTTTTATCGTAAATGTGCCTCCGGTGTCATTTTTTTTAGTTTAACAAGAAGGTAACTCAGTTAGAGCTTCTTTTTCTGCACTAGGTAGGTATTTTATTATTTAACAATACAAACTATTATATAAATATGGAAAATTCTCTTGGTTTTATCTGAATTTCTTTATGCACCGGGTTAAAGTGTACCCATTGCGATAATAGAATTATGCATTTTTTTTTTGGTTATCACGATAAAGGTTAACGTTTTTTTTTTGTAAAAACAACACTTTCAATATGGTATTTAAATTGTATCACACGTCATTCTGTGAATAGTGTCAATACTTAGTTATGCGACATTTATAATTTGTTTATTTTGCAAACCTCATTTTGTTCTCGTTTATGATGATTGTTTTTAATAAATAAGTTTGATACAATAATTAATAAGTACTGTGCATGTCAGTGTATTGTATATGTACTTACATATACATATGTACATATATGATGTGATAAATTTGTTGAAAAATTATCACTGTTGTTAACTATCAATGTACAAAGATGGGTCACAGTTTCCGTTGTTTTTGTACTGAGATGAAGTATTTTGATGACATAATGCGTCTGGTATTATTTATTGATATATAAAATTTTTTTTTTTTCAAAAAAGTGCTATCAGTTCGAAGGGTTTTTGTTTTTTGTAACATTGTGGGTTATCATAAATATTTGATCCATGTAATTAAATAATTTTTAAATAAGAAAATTATTGGTCAGGTGAAGCACATGTAAGTATTTTCAGAATTCGAAACTAGAACATTTTTAAAAATCACAACAATCTAGCCATAATTTTATTAAAATATTTAGATCCAAAGAATCGTATCGAATACAACAAATGATCGAAATAATGTTTTCATAACATTGACATAGATTTTTTTGGAAAATATAAATTTTTTCATTGAATTTCAAAAAATTCAACGATAAATTAAAAAAATTCTAATAATTTCTTGTGAATTAAGAATATTAAATTAAATTCAAAAATCTACTATTTATAATTTACTTTAACAAATCGTTTTCGGATTAACTTAATTCTATATAACGTACCAGGTAAAATAATTTAATCAGAAGACCAGGTAAATTGTTTTATGGATAATCCCTATTACATTTGTAATTCAATTTATCCGATTAAGTTAATTGAACATTTAATTATTTTATTCATTGTTTTTTTTTTGCCTGCTAACACGCACCTATGGAATATGTGTATAAACCTTCATACATAATATTTAAATGTCTGCATTATAATTCCGATTAAGTTTGGTAAAATCAAAAAATGCAAATTACATATTCTACCTGAATAATGAATTGTAATGTGCTTGGTTGTAAAATCTATAGATTAATTTTGTTATTAACATTTCTCAGTTAACATTCTTAAATAATAATTACTTTTTTTTTCTTTAACAATGTTCAAATTCAATTATATCGAATTACGCGTAGCCTACGGGCACAAATGTAAAGTTGTCTAATAATGAAAGTTTCAAATTGAAATAACAGTAACCAACTGTAACTTCTCAACATTTATTTACCCAAAATCAGTTTCAATTTTCAGTGTGTTTATTTTGATGATGTATTTAGTTAGAAGATATTTTTGTTGTTTGTGTTTCTGTTATTTAAAGAAGTCAATACGAAGCGTAGGAAGTGAGCACTGAGCATTATTAGTGCTTTATCAAACACTCGAAGCCGATCGTTTTTATTCAATTTATTTCATTCTAGAATATTAAATATCTATATGTCTGTTGTTCTTTTAGAAATTTTAATGCACAATGCAGATCCAGACTTTCGGTAAAGAGGCGTAGGATTAAAATATAATTAAAGTTATTTATTAAACATACAAATTGTAATATTCCAATACAGCATTTTAGTAATTTAGTTATTTTCTCATAATTACAAGCGAAGCGAGCAAAAAATGCTGACAAATTTTGAGAGGAAAACTGTTGATACTTAATTTGAAACAGAAAATAAGTGAAATGGATGTGTGATTGTTGGTGTTGGTAGTAAATTTCGGTATATTTCAAACATTAATAAAGGCTACTTTGGAACTTTGGCTCTTGATAGATCTTTTATTAGCCCTAATTACTAATTCTCAATAAGCGAAGGGGATAACACTTCAAAATCATATTTATTATCTATGCCGGATCCAAAAAAAAAGTACGATTTCAATTATGTATGTTCGAATTTTTTCTTGAAAAGTCAATAACTAGATATTAGTAAAGTAATATGACTTACCAGGGTTAGTCAATATGTGAATATGTGAGTGTTATCACCCCTGATTTCGTTTAATTTTTCACGTATTGTCTATTTTTTTTAAAAAATATAAAATTATTTGGCTCAGCCATGGTTACTAATCCAGAAAATCTACGAACTCAATGATAACTACATATTCATATGCCGTCTATTCAAGTTGTCTGCGAAAACACTTAGTTTTGCTTAAAATAGCTTTACACATACATACCTAATAAATACTTGATGTGATACATATTTAGACTAAAATTAATTACATAGTTTTTTAAAACCATTTACATATGTACATACCTACCTAAGTACATTTATGTATGATATTTATCAATTTTCACTGTAATCAGGAGTAAAGTTAATGAAAAACATTTGAAAAAAAAAAATTTAGTTGTTACAAAGATAATTAATATATGGTATTTATAAACTTAGAAAATATGTAGTCTTATGATTCGAAAATTCTAATAACAAAAAATATAAATCATGAGTAATACAACAACAAATATATGACTAACGCCATAGTGTAGATCATTAGATTTTAATTTTAGTTATTCAAAACGTGTAACAGATTATTATCATCTAATTTATTACTTCCTATAAATATACATCTATCCTCCTTGACTATAAACCTACTCTGATAGTAGCTTTTTAACCATAAGCACCCATCTATAATACAACACACGCGTGTGTTAGTTACTTCCGTTGCTAACAACTCGGATGCAAAACGTCCCTTATATTTGATTATTTCCACAATACAGAACATTATGATTGCATAATCATTTACATATTGAATTAAATGGAACGGCGGGGTGGTGTACAGTAGGCGTCTGCTGCTAATGCCAAACCAACCCTACTAATAGTCCAAACACGGACTTATCGTAGTGTCAAATTGATTATACATTCACCTCAAACTCATCGAATTCTGGCCTGACTGAATTGTATATAGATGAATATGACAATCGTCCCAGATGTCATTTTACTCTATATGTATGTATACTGAATATTGCTAATTTATGCGAATAACACATGCCATGCCTCACATAGTTTACTTTTTTTTCTTCTCCTTTTTTCCATTTCCTAACAAGTAGGTACACAGTTTTCATTTCATTTTTATTAAATTATAAAAACCAAAAAAAAAAAAACAAATATTTATGCGATTTGTATATATTTCCAAACCACCCTATATATTATAATTCCTTTTACGGACAATTCAACGCATGCGTTTGCATCGATCTGCTTTGTGAGCGAGAGCTTAATGTCATTCATTTTACTAAAATTACTATAGAGCTGATTTTGTGTCGCTTCGTTTCAATGGATTTTTTTTCTTTTCAATTATGACTTCACATGCCTGGTAGACTGCAGATTGTATTCATGATGGCACAAAATATATGTTAAACAAGCGATTCAAAAGCTTTTAAAATGTTTATTATCTAAAAGGAAACTAAGCTTTTTCTGCTGTTTGAAACGACCGACGGATACAGCAGACGGTTTTTGTTGTTGTTGTTGTTTTGGAACGTTATGAATATTCTGATTTAAGTCAAAATGTCCTCCAGCAATTTATTAAATATTAATGTAAAATCTATTTCTTTGTCATACGATGGACCCTTTTAAGTTTTATCATTTTTATAATTACTTTATCAAATACAATACAAAGTAGAGTTTCATATTTTTTAAGTAGATTTCCAAGAATAAGTTCAT